>SNQJ01S0045317.1:159338-206561 GCA_010110895.2 Picea sitchensis | reverse complement strand
GATCGCTATAGTCCCTCTATGCCTTCGACAGGGACCAACAACAACAACAATATGCTTAATATTAATTTAATTTTAATAGAATATTGATTAATAAAGAAAAAATAAGATCAAAGAAAAATAAATTAAACAAATTTTATAAAAGATATAATATAAAATTTTATTTTAAATAAAATTCTATTATCTTCTTTATATAAAAATTGTTATAATAATTTAATAATAATTATAAATACATAAAAATATTATATTAAATAAAATGAAAAAATATTTTAAATAATTATTTTTTATATTAAAAAATTAATTATCATAATAGATTAGTACTAATCATAATACATAAATAATCATGTAAAATAATAGCAACATACTTTTAAAGAATGAATATATGTAATTTTCATAAATAATATTATATAAATAAATTTTAAAAACATTTTAAATAATTAATTTTTATATGAATAAATTGATTATCATAATAAATTAATACTAATCATAATACATAAATGAACATGTAAAATACAAGTAACATACTTTTAAAGAATGAATATATGTAATTTTGATAAATAATTCAATAATTTTTAATTCAACTTATTATATTTTTTAGTTTCTTAAATAAGATTATGCAATATTTAATTTGTTTATTTTTAAATAAATAAAATGTTGATCTATTTTCAAATTCATTAAAATTAATTAATAAAAAAATTATTTTATTAGTATTTATATAAAATAATTATTTTTTTTCAAATAAAATTTATAGATACTTGTGTTAAACATAAATATTTCATAGAGATTACATGATTCTCAAATGATAAGATATTTCTTTAAGATAAGGTATTCATTTAAATTATTCTATTTGTTGTATCAATTTTTAATTATTATTAGTTTCAAATGTTAGTATTAACTTGTAGATGGATAGATCATTATAATTATAACCTTTTGATTTTTTAATTTTACCATGCCATTTGAAGTAGCTTATATTTTTCATAAGCTCATAATTATTTCACTTTTATTGGTGACCTTTCACCATCATTGTAGGTTCAATTATGTTATAGATTTTATTTGTTAATAAATAATGATACCTATTATTATATTAAAATTTTGTTTATTTTATAAAATGAATTAAGGAAACATCATGTATAATAAATTTGACTTATATTAATGAATATTTCGATACTATATATAATTTATATATAATAAAACTATTGTAGTTGGTATTGGGGTTGGTGTGTGTTTGTTATCATAAAACAATGTGAAATTGTTAGTATATGACCTTCAATGTTACAATTATAAGAATATTTTACTTAGTGTGATGCTCTATAGAAAATTTTAGGTTCATGCATAAAATGCTATCACTCAAGTAAACTTTAAGCATTGTTCGAAATCTTGTACTTTAGATAAAACTCAAATTAGGTAGTCACAACCCCTGGCTAATGATCTTCTCTATTGATTCTCACTCTACATCTATTGTGCTTCATCTTGCAAAAGAGGAAACTTTAGTAGAAATTAATCCAAGGTGAACAATTTGGATTACATTGGATATTTTCCTTCGTTAGTAACTCTAAATAGTGGATTGCCTTGTTACACCTATACTTGGTTGAATGTTCTATGAAATTATCTTTCTCTATATGCACAATGCACTCTAGATCATTTTTTGTTAGTAGCTAGGTTTACATAGTATATTATTCTAGTGAAAGTGTTCTACACAGACATAGAAAATCCACATTAGATATTGGAACTAAAACATGTAAAATGAAGTCAAACAATTGTTTATTGTAATATGGAGATCTATAGGTTTCCTAAGAAAATTACCAATGTCTAGTAGTAGACTCATAAACAACCAACCATTACAAGATATTTAGTGTAACTCTCATTTTTTTTCTACATAAGGTGGCACTCCATCTTCATTTACAATAATACAGTACAAATAACATCATTAATGATCCAGATTATTTTCGGCACGAAATGAGAGCAGAGATATAATAAAGAAATGTATAGATATATATCAGATATCCAATACTATAACAGAGATATATCTTAGATATAACCATAAACACAGAGATACATTAATACACAATTTCTATAAATGAGCGAAATGTACAAAATTGTAGAAATATAGAGTACAGGACTTGCTAGAATGGTGGTAACATATCTCTGAGAAGATATGTGATAACTATTCACATTCACAAGAAGATGATTATTAAAATGAGGCTCCAAACGAATTTTTAACATAAACAAAAATCTGAAACCCTAACCCTGAAATATGAAAAGAAAATAGTTTTGTGTACCCCGTTTTGGGTAGTTTGGTGTATCAACTTCTCGTGGGCGTAACTTTGGCATACGATCTCTGTTTGGGGTGCATGATAGCTCGTTGGAAAGGTATCGACAAGGATATTCATTTTGGGGGAGAAACCAGAGCGCTTCACTATCATTGAGGTGCTCTATTGTGAAAAAATATTTTTTAGGCCCTCAAAATGGCCCCAAAAGTTTAGGAACCGAAAAACTGCTAAAAATAGTAAGTTGTCAGAAAATTATTTTGAGCTAGTTGGAATAGGTGGGTGGCCACCGATATCCACCTGGATCAATTAAATCCATAAAGAGAATGATCGATGTCATTCAAATTCAATTCTCACTACCACAATCTTCTTAAAAATCTTCAATATATATCAGTGTAAACTCAAAGGGATTTAGAGGGAATGGAAGAGACATTATCATCAATTGAATAAAAAATAAATTAGATTCCTCCAACATGCACTTAGAGAAGTATGTGTGTGTAAATTTAAAGGTGATATATAACATATTAAAAAATATAAAGTGTCTTCGTCAATCAATTCCATTACATAGAAATGCATAAGAAGTGGCACAAAATTTTAAAACAACATGACCACATATAATTTTGGTAGAGCTATGGCTCGGGTCCATATCCTGTGATTTTAAAAAATAAATATAAAACATGAATTTAAATTTTCCAAACTATAGAAATATCCCCCCTCTTGTATTCAAACACCCAACATAAAATAGATAACGATAGATAAACTAAACATAAAACAAATATGAAACTTAATAAAAGTGGTTGTCTCCATTAAGATATAAGATGAATGGGGATTATAATTTGAATCTGCTAGCTCCCATATGCTCCATCTACCTCTATAGAATATGATAAATTGAGGGAAATTGAATTGTCACAACTTATGACAACCCAAAAAGGGAACAAATGTTTGTAAGGATGTAAACAAAAAGTATTTAAAATGAGAATGGAAAGTAAGGATATCGTATAGTAAAGTAGAGGATAAACTCACACACAATGTAATCTGGACCATCTCATCTTCATCCTTACTTCCTTATATACACGAGTTTAAAAAGTTCATCAACATTATTGTTGGAATCTTTTTTTCCATCATTAGTTATTTAGTTTATAAAATTAAGTCATATTTTCCATTTTGAAAGTAATCTCTCAAAATGAAAACATATAAGATATAAGAACAAATAAGTGTAGTTTGCCTGTTGGAGGGCCTAGTCGACTCTTTTGACTAGACGAACTAGTCGACCAAGTATCATTTGACTAGGAATGAGAAGTTGAACTGTGAGTTGGTTGACTGTTGGGTTGGATCGATCGAATGATGTATTTAAGCAGTTGTAACTACCTGATAACTAACTCAAAGTATAAATATGAGATCATGAATGTAAGAAAGTGGTTGTATTTTTGTGTTATCTTGATACAATAAAGGATACGTGTTGTTGGTATGTCCATTACTTTCTCTTCCTTCTCTCTCTTCTATGTGTGTGTCTGTATGAATCTTGTATAATACATTATGTGAAGTACTACTGGTAACCTTTCTATGCAATCCCCTAGATTACAACATTGGTTCCATTGTTGGTAGTACTTGATCCAAGACAATTGGTAGCAACCGCACCCCTCGTAGCACGATCGCCCTCCAGGACCTTCTTTCTCTCGGCCCGAAGAGTTCTAAGACTCTTCTATTTCCCTCTCGGGAAATCTGCACCCACAGTTCTTCCACGCGACTCTCCCGCTTTTGATCTATCGGAGAATCAGAACCTCGTGCTTCGCGAGTTCTTTGACTATCTTTTGGGTTCTCGAAACCCCGAGACCCAATGCGCCGAGATGCCGAGACTCGCGATCTCGCTCTCTCGTGACTTTGCCACTCGCACAATCAATTGTTTCCTCTTTCGACCTCCGAGGTCCGAGATGCCGATATCCGAGACTTCGCTATCTCGCGACTTCGTTTCTCATGAGATCCACTAACTTCATTGTCGGCTCCCGATGCCCGAGTCGCTGAAACGTCGATATTTCGTGTCACCCGTCACGTCAACTAACTATGGCCCACACGGCTTACTTAACCGTCGGGGCTTCGCCTCTCGCCCTCTCGTAATTTCCGCGACCAAATCTTCTGCTTGATTCCCTCGAATTCCCGATGTGTTGATCCACGAGTAGAACCTTGTTCTTCATGATCTCTATCGACGACTCCTGCCTTCTCTTGAGCTTCAAACCTTTTTCGACCTGCACGCAAGTTTCCAGTACTTGCTTGGGTACTTCAAAGAACAACTTCCTCTGTGCAATCCTTCGAAAAATTCAAAGGCCTATCCTTCCTGAGCTTCCCGCCCAATTTCGAGTCTCTTCAAGAGAACTCTTTGCACGCACTCCTTGCGGAAAATCTCCAACAAACATCTAAGCGTTGAAGTTCTTCGACCCTCTGTACTCATGCAACAACGGTCTTTGACACCCTTTTCTCAGAATCACAACTCTGAGTCTTCGTCTAGCCTGCGCACGCCTTGCACGGCTCTGTGCCTATCTGCACTTCTAAGAACTTAGAAAAAAAGTTTCTGCTATCTGAACCCTGTAGTCACGCACTCCTTGCAGACAATTCAACTGCACACCTTGCAGGAATCCTCTGGTTCAAGATAGGGAAACAATTGAAACTAACTCCTGGTTCTCACAGACTTCATACCAACCATGAAATCACATACACAGCATAAAAAAGCAAATGCAAGACAAGAAGCAAATGTTCATAAGCACAACATCAACACACAGAGAAATAACACATAACCATGAGATTGAATCAAAGCTTTATTCTTATTAATTCAATGTCTGTACATGGGTGTTCTTCATACAATCTCTGCTTACGCTTCTCTTCTTGCTCCCTCTATTATGTTACCATGTACAAAGGAGGGTGTCGATATCCGTTTTCCCTCTTAGGTTCTAAACTATCAAATCTACAATAAATTTCCTATCTAACATCATTACAACTATTAAATGCCTTCCTATCTACTAAGGATGAGAGCTTAAAGGCTCAAGGTCCCCTATACAATACAAGTGAACTTTATTAACTCTACACATTAATGTTTGGCGCAACAATTATCAAAGTGTTTCAAAATTTGTGCTGGCGCTATCCAGCTGTCTTCCGCTCCACGCTGGCTCGCTATGATGAGTGAGCGATGCTCCTGCATCATACTCCTCGGCTTGAAAGTTTTCATGGGCTCCTGTCCATGAGCTCCTGCACGATATGTCCATCTTCTGTATGACTGCTTCATTTTCCCAGCTGGCATCTTCCACTAGGTGATTCTTCCATTTCACCAGGTACTCAAAATACTACTTTCGCCTGGTCTTCTTTCCTACTCTCTTGTCTAGTATGCACTCCATCTGCGGCTTCTCTACAACTGGTAATTGTTTCATCCACTGGATCACTGGTGCCTCAGCTCCAGCCTCTGCTTCTCCAGCCTTGTATGGGTATAAATCTACAATATTGAATATAAGAGATATCCTAATGCCATCTGACAACTCAATTTCATAAGCATTTTCCCCAAATTTTCTCAAGACCCTGCATGGTCTGATTTTCTTCATCTTCAGCTTATTGTATGTTTCCCTTGGGAACCTTTCTTTCCTTAAGTGTGCTAGAATGAGATCACCAACCTCAAACTGAAGTTGTCTCCGATGTTGATCTGCTCTACGCTTGTATTCCTGATTTGACTCTTGCAGTCGCTGCTTCACCTTGCTGTGAAGTTCTTTCATCGTTTCAGTGAATTCCTTTGCACTAGCACTGCTAGTCGCAGCCTGTTCTGACTCCTTGAGTTCAGAAACTCCCCTCGGTTGTGTCCCATACACAATCTGAAATGGACTTTTTCCTGTACTCTGATTCACAGAATCATTGTACGCGAACTCTGCCTGTGGCAATATGTTGTCCCAGCTACTATGGTGTTCCGTCACCAAGCTTCTCAGCAAATCTCCCAGACTCCTGCTGACCACTTCCGTCTGTCCTTCTGTCTACGGATGATAAGTAGAACTAAATGCCAATTTAGTCCCTAGCTTCTTCCATAGCGTCCTCCAGAAATGACCTATGAATTTCGTATCCCTGTCTGAGACTATGCTTCTCGACAATCCATGAAGTCTAACCACCTCTTTGAAAAACAAATTCGCGATGTGCGTCGCATTGCTGGTCTTCTGACATGGAATGAAATGCGCCATCTTCGAAAACCTGTATACTACCACAAATATGGAATCAACACCTCACTGTGTCCTTGGCAAACCCAATACAAAATCCATGCTTATCGCCTCCCATGGTCTCTCTGGTATGGGCAATGGCTGATAAAATCCCACGTTCTTCTTTCTTCCTTTGGAATGCTGGCAAACTCTGCATCTCTCAACAAATCTCTTGACATCTGCTCTCATTCCTGGCCAAAAATATGATTCGCTCAGCTTTGCGAATGTTTTGTCATGACCAAAATGTCCTGCTAAGCCTCCGCTGTGTTTTTCCTTCATCAAGTTCTCCCTCGTGGAGAAAATTGGAATGCATAGTTGATTGCCTCTGAATAGAAATCCCTCCTGGATCATGTAATCTATCCACGAGCTTCTATCTCTGAGAACTGGATTCTCAGCTGCTTCGTACGCTTCCCTGAAATCTGCATCTCCTGCGTACATGTCCCTGAGATCTTCAAAACCCAATGTTTGAATTCAGAACTCCTGCAGTACCAAATATTTCCTTCTCAAAGCATCAGCCACTTTGTTCGCAGTACCTGCAATAAGCTTAATCACAAATGTGAAATTCTGCATATACTCTACCCATTTTGCATGCTTCTGGTTCAACTTATCCTGTTGACTTACAAACTGCAATGCATGGTTGTCACTGTACAATACGAATTCCTTGGGTACCAAGTAATGCCTCCACTTCTTCAATGCTTGTATGATCGCCTAAAATTCCTTATCATACGTGGAGTTTTTCAGCTTCGCTTCATCTAGCTTCTCACTGAAATATGCAACCGGCCTGTCTTGTTGACTCAAGACCGCTCCTATGGCGTATCCACTCGCATCACACTTCACCTGGAATGTCTTCATAAAATACGGTAACACCAGAACTGGTTGCTCTGTTATCTTCCGCTTCAACAGATTAAAGCTTTTCTCAGCCTCTGCTGTCCAATGAAAATTTTTATGCCGCTTCTTCACTGTGTCCATCATTGCTGCGCTAATTCCACTAAAATTCCTGATGAACTTCCTGTAGAAACTAGCTAATCCATGGAATATTCTCACCTCGAAAATATTTCTTGGTGATGGCCAATTCTTAATCACTTCCACCTTACTCGGATCCATCTTCAGCTCATTTTTCGAAATAACAAAACCCAAATAAATGAGCTATGTCTTCAGAAATGAGGACTTCTTCATATTTATCAACAGCTTCTCCTACTGTAGCTTCTTCATCACAATGGCTAAATGTCTCAGATGTTCAGCCTTTGTCTTACTAAAAATTAGTATATCGTCCAGATATACGACTACAAATTTCCCGATGAATTCCCTCAGGACTTCATTCATCAGTCTCATGAATGTACTCGGTGCGTTTGTCAAACCAAACGGCATGACCAACCATTCGTACAAACCTTCATTCGTCTTGAATGCTGTCTTCCATTCATCACCTTCTCTCATGCGAATTTGATGGTATCCACTCTTCAGATCAATCTTTGAGAAATAATTCTCCCCACTTAGGCAATCCATCAGATCATCCATTCTCAGCAGTGGAAATCTGTACCTGATGGTAATTTTATTTATCGCTCTAGAGTCTATACACATTCTCCAGCCTCCATCCTTCTTTGGACTTAGCACTGTCGGAACAACACACGGACTCAAGCTTTCTCTAACCAGTCCTTTATCCAACAAGTCTTCGACCTGTCTCTTGACCTCCTCATTCTCCTGCGGTGTCAATCTATACGCAGCCTTGTTTGGCAAACTGGCTCTGGGTACAATATCAATGTGATGACTCACACTCCTCATCGGTGGCAACGAATGAGGTAATTCATCCACGATGATGTCAGCGAACTCTCTCAGCAGTTCCTGAATCTCCTCTGGCAAGTCGTCCACTCTTGTGCTAGGCAGGACAATTCTCGGTTTCCTGACCATAAAGAATTGTGGAACTTCTTTCTTCTCCATCTCTGTGAGAAGTTCCTTCCCGCTCATGAGAAGTATGGTGTTGCTTACTTTCGTTTTCACTTCTTTATCCTTTATCAAAAGCAATATGTGTGTCCTCCCATCCTTCTCTAAGGTATATGTGTTCATCCTCCCATCATGAACCACATTTCTGTCATATTGCCATGGTCTACCCAGCAATAGATGACATACATCCATGGGAATGACATCACATAGGATCTTATCATTATATTCACCCATTTTATAATCAACTAAACATTGTTTAGTGACACTCACCTGATGCCCCTTCTGTAGCCATGAGACCTTATATGGACCCAAGTGATCAGTAGTCTCCAGTTCCAAATTCTCCACCATCTCGGTTGAAATGAGATTATCAGTGCTCCCACTGTCAACAATAACCTTGCATTTACAACCCTTGGTTTTGCAAGTTGTTCTGAATAGTCTGGTCCTTTGGACTGAACTCTCCACCTCTTTCTCAGGTGTCAAAAGGACTTTGTGCACAGTCAGTGACTTCCCACTTCCTACGTCTTCATTCTCAACATCACGCCTCTGCACCTCAGTGATGTGAGCTTCTCCTCCATCTTTCTTCCTCTCTGGACACTCGAATGACTTATGCCCATCCTTTCTGCACGTGAAGCATGTAATTACTCCACCGCAGCCTCTTCCTCTACCTTTGGTACGAGGAAAAGTAATTGCATCAGCATAATCTCCTCGTGATCAATTTGCTGCCTTCTTGGTTCAACCTGCTGGTGTTGTTGTGAGGTTCCACCTCTCTCAACTTTACCATGAGGTTTCTTCCATTCCTCCTTGGGCTTCTGATATTTCTATTTGGAAACTACCTTGCCTTTGGGTTGACTCCTGCCTCGCCCTCGCTATCCTTGCTTGCAGCTCATCTTTTCTTCGGCTTTCAGAGCCATCTGGTACGCATCCTCAACCGTTCGGATGGTTGCCATACTTATCTCATCCTGAATGTCGTATCTCAGACCATTCAGGTATCTAACTATCTTCTCATCATCGCTCTCCCGATGACCTGCTCTGATGTTCAGTCGATAGAATTCCTCAATGTATTCTTTCACTGTCATCAGTTTCTGTCTCAGGTTTTGCATTCGCCTGAACAGATTTATCTGGTAGTCCCTTGGGATGAATTTCTCTTTCATCTTCGAGACCATTCGATCCCAGCTTTTAATCTTCTACTTGCCTTTGCAACGCCTGTCTGCCTGCAGCTTGTCCCACCACAATGCGGCATGTCCTTTTAATTTGGTGACAACATGTCGGACTTTCTTATCTTCTTCCACATCTTCATAATCGAAGTATGTGTCAAGAGCCCTGATCCAGTCCAGCAACTCTTCTGCATCCAGACTTCCCTCGTAGACTGGAATGTCCATCTTTGTCTTGGAACTCATCCTGGTGATATCTTTTATCAATCGCTCTATTGATGCGTCTTCGGCTGCAACTTCGCCCTATTGTTCAATCTCAGCTTCATCCTCGGAATCGCTGTGATCCCCTGCACCAGTTGTGCGTCTCTGAGCTGTCTCCATCTCTTCGAGTCTCGTTCTGAGATCTCATATCTACTGTTCCATTTCTGGATTCCCTACCGGCCTACCTCTTCTTCTCACCTCCCTGTCTTCTAGGTCGGGAGATTGTCTTTCCCTTCTGGGCGGCATAATGAATTCTTCTTCTCTGCTATAGAAAACAATGAATCAGTCCCCGCTCTGATACCACTTGGTGTGTATCAGAGTGATTTCTTTTTCCCTTCCTTTCTCTGCTTGAAATATACAGACAAAGATATTAGGCTCTGATACCACTTGATGTGTATCAGAGTGCTTTCTTTTCCCCTACCTTTCTCTGCCTGAAATATACAGACAAAGATATTAGGCTCTGATACCACTTGGTAGCAACCGCACCCCTCGTAGCACGATCGCCCTCCAGGACCTTCTTTCTCTCAGCCCGAAGAGTTCTAAGACTCTTCTATTTCCCTCTCAGGAAATCTTCACCCAAATTTCTTCCACGTGACTCTCCCGCTTTTGATATATCGGAGAATCGGAACCTTGCGCTTCACGAGTTCTTTGACTATCTTTTGGGTTCTCGAAACCCTGAGACCCGATGCGCCGAGATGCCGAGACTCACGATCTCGTTCCCTCGCGACTTCGCCACTCGCGCAATCAATTGTTTCCTCTTTCGACCTTCGAGGTCCGAGATGCCGATATCCGAGACTTCGCTATCTCGCGACTTCGTTGCTCGTGAGATCCACTAACTTCACTGTCGGCTCCTAATGCCCAAGTCACCGAAACGTCGATATTTCGCGTCACCCGTCACGTCAACTGACTATGGCCCACACGACTTACGTAACCGTCGGAGCTTCACCTCTCGCCCTCTCGTAATTTCCACGACCAAATCTTCTACTTGATTCCCGTGAATTCTCGATGTGCCGATCCACGAGTAAAACCTCGTTCTTCGTGATCTCTATCGACGGCTCCTGCCTTCTCTTGAGCTTCAAACCTTTTCCGACCTGCACGCAAGTTTCCAGTACTTGCTTGGGTACTTCAAAGCACAACTTCCTCTATGAAATTCTTCGACAAGTTCAAAGGCCTATCCTTCCTGAGCTTCCTACCCAATTTCGAGTCTCTTCAAGAGAACTCTTTTCACGCACTCCTTGCGGAAAATCTCCAACAAAAATCTAAGTGTTGAAGTTCTTCGACCTTGTGTACTCCTGCAACAACGGTCTTTGACACCCTTTGCTCAGAATCACAACTCTGAGTCTTCATCCAGCCTGCGCACACCTTGCACGACTCTGTGCCTATCTGCACTTCTAAGAACTTAGAACAAAAGTTTATGCTATCTGAACCCTGCAGTCACGCACTCCTTGCGGACAATTCAACTGCACACCTTGCAAGAATCCTCTGGTTCAAGATAGGGAAACAATTGAAACTAACTCCTGGTTCTCACAGACTTCATACCAACCATGAAATCACATACACAGCATATAAAAGCAAATGCAAGACAAGAAGCAAATGTTCATAAGCACAACATCAACACACAGAGAAATAACACATAACCATGAGATTGAATCAAAGCTTTCTTCTTATTAATTCAATGTCTGTACATGGGTGTTCTTCATACAATCTCTTCTTGCGCTTCTCTTCTTACTGCCTCTGTTATGTTACCATGTACAAAGGAGGGTGTCGATATCCGTTTTCCCTCTTAGGTTTTAAACTATCAAATCTACAATAAATTTCCTATCTAACAACATTACAACTATTAAATGCCTTCCTATCTACTACGGACGAGAGCTTAAAGGCTCAAGGTCCCCTATACAATACAAGTGCGCTTTATTAACTCTACACATTAATGTTTGGCGCAACAATTATCAAAGTGTTTCAAAATTTGTGCTGGCGCTATCCAGCTGTCTTCCACTCCATGCTGGATCGCTATGATGAGTGAGCGATGCTCCTGCATCAACAATTCAATAATATTATGCACACATAGATGTTGAGTTTGGATGAGATGTGTGAGTGGTGGGAGAGAAAAATCAACAATTACCTAAAGAATTAAGCAAGAAGAAATCAACTTACATTTGCGGAAGCAAAATCCCATTTCTTCACTGAGACTGTTGGGTATGTGTTATATTATTTGCATGACTAGCACTAGTGTTTCTTCGGGACATGTGTCACCTTTTCTACCTCATTTTTTCATGTTGCCTCAATTTATGTGTCTATTGTTGGGCAGTTTCTCAGCACATGGTTATTTTTCAATGGTTTTCTATTTCGGGTTAAGGAATTAGGGTTGTTGACTAATCTAGGTCACTGGGTTAGGTTTTTGGATGTCGTTGGATCCTATATGTATATTGTATTGTAAGAAATATATAGGATGAATGAATATACAATATGTTAGTTTACCCGGTTTAGATTTCTAGAGGAAAAATCTTCATGTAATGTGTGTATTTTCCATTGGATCTTTTCTGTTCTTTTTTTGAAAATATGTTTGCAGAAAATAATTGCACAAGGTTAAAATCTACAATTGGTATCAGAAAAACTATTGGTTTCAAGGGGACACCTTTGGGGTCAAGGTTTTGGCTCAGGACTGTGATAAGTCTTGTCACAATGGGAGATCTGCAGTATTGATTTTTCAGGTGAAGAGAAATGGTGAGCAGTTCGAAAATGGAGATCGAGAATTTTAATGGGAAAAGTTTTGAGTTGTGGAAGCTCAAGATAGAAGATCTGTTGGTGGACAGAGATCAGTGGATCATGGTGGACCTGGGTACTGCACCTGCAGGAACTTCAACAGTTGACTAGAAAAAGTTGGATCAAAAGGTGAAGAGCACAATCCGACTGTCTCTCTAAGATTTAGTATTATTGAATGTGCTAGAGGAAGCTACAACCAAGGATTTATGGGATAAGTTGGCGAAGTTGTATCAGTCTAAGTCCCTAGTAAATAAACTATTCCTAAGAAATAATATGTATAACATGAGGATGAGAGATGGAGACTCGATGGAAAATAATTTGAACGCCTTCAATACTATGGTAAGTTAGTTAGTATCTATTGAGATTAAAATTTCAGATGAATATAAGTGTATCAATTTATTGTTCTCTTTACGTGACTCGTGGGATAGTCTAGTTGTAGCCATAGGTAGTAATATAACTTCCTTGAAGTTTGATGAAGTGGTCTCATCCTTATTGTTGGAGGAGATGAGACGAAAGAACATGGAAGGACATAGCACAGTTGCATTATTTGCAAGAGGACGCTCCCAGGAAATAAATAGATATAATTCCTCAAGTGGGATATCTAAGTCTAAGGGTAGATCTAAATATCCCAAAATTTCTGTAAAGGTATGCTGGAGATGTGGAAAAGAAGGGAACTACAAGAAGAAGTGTAGATCCAAAGTTGAGAAAATGAAGGGATCTGAAGAAGCTCCTTCTACAGAAGAAAATACCTCCAAGGAGGAAGGAGGGGATGTGTACTTGGATTCTTCAAGAACACATGCAGATCATGAGGCATGGTTGGTTGACTCAGGTGCATCCTTTCATATGACTCCCCACAGGGAATGGTTTTGTGAGTATGAAAGGTACGATGGAGGTAATGTTTTCCTAGGTGATGACTTGACAACAAGATTCATAGAACGGGGAAAAGTCAATTTTAGGCTCATAGATGGAAGAATTAGAACAATACCTAGTGTTCTGGACATCCCAGGATTGACCATAAATTTGATTTTTGTAAGAAAAACAGATGATGCAGGGGTAAAAAAAATATTTGAAAAGGAAACATGGAGGATGGTTCGAGGAGCAATGGTGTGGCTGAATGCAGTTCGGTTTGGAACTATGTATAAAATGGAAGGAAACACTATTAGTGATGGATGTAATAGTTCCATTTTTCCTAATATTGGATTTGAAGAAGAAATAACTCCTATAGTCTCTGGAGAAAAGGTTATTTTGTGGCATTCAAGATTCGGGCATATGAGAGAGAAGGGTCTTCGACTACTACATGGTAAAGGTATGGTTGAAGGTATGTCTAACTACTCTCTGGATTTTTATTTCAATGAAAATTGTGTATATGGGAAGTAGAATCGGGTAAGATTCCCCTCTGGTGCAACGAGGGAAGAAGGAATTTTACAGCTAGTTCACAGTGATGTGTTTGGCCCTGTGTCGGTTCCATCATTGGGAAAATCTATGTAATATGTCTCATTTATAGATGACTTCTTGAGGAATTCTTGGATATATTTCCTCAAGATGAAATATGAAATATTTGACAGGTTTAAAGAGTTTAAGGCTCTTGATGAGAATCAAACAGAGAAAAGAATTAAGGCGTTGAGGATAAATAATGGTGGAGAGTTATGTTGGAATGAATTTGAATAATTATATAAGAAGTGCAGTATAGAAAGGAATAAGACTAATCCATATACACCTCAGCAGAATGAAGTTGCAGAAAGGATGAACAAGACGTTGATGGAAAAATAAAGGTGCATGCTCAGTGGTGTTGGGTTAGGGAAAGAATTCTAGGCAAAGGTAGTGGGTACCGCATGTTACTTGGTCAATAGATCACCCTCATCAGCACTGGATGACAAGACTCCACAAGTGGTATGGACTGGTAAAAAAATTTCTCTCACATATCTCAAGGTATTTAGTTGTGAGGCCTATGCTCATGTTCCAAAGGAAAATAGGAGTAAGTTAGATAACAAGGCTAAAAAGTGTATCTTTATTGGGTATAAATATGGTCTCAAAGGTTATAAGATTTGGAACCCATAAACTAAGAAGGTTGTGTATAGACGAGATGTGGTAATTAGAGAAATGAAGGATGTTGTTAAACAAGAAGTCCTACCAAGTAAGAAAGAACTAGAGAAAATATAGTTTAAGCCAAAGGATGATGAATCACACTCTACAGAAGAATATAAATCAAAAGAAGAAGATCCTCATACTCCAGTATTGAGGAGACCAGTGTAGGAAAGAAGAATACCAGAAAGGTATACTCCATATTATTTCCATTCAAATTTTTCTTTATCTATTATTGATGATGATCCTAGAACTGTTAGGGAAGCAATGGATTCAGAGGATGGAAAACTCCGAAGAAAGGCCATGGTTGAAGAAATGGAAGCCTTGGATAAGAATGAGGCTTGGGATCTAGTGGAGTTCCCAACTAGAAGAAATCCCATTAGCAACAAATGGGTATTTAAAAAGAATTTGAATGCATAAGGAAAAGTGGATAAATACAAATCTCTGTTAGTAGCAAAGGGTTATTCCCAGGCTGAGGGAATTGATTTTGGTGAGATTTTTTCTCCTGTTTCCAAGTTAACTTCTATTAAATTTATGTTATTTGTTTCTGCTGCATTTGATTTTTAAGTAGAACAGATGGATGTGAAGACAACATTCCTATATTGGGATATGGAAGAAGAGATCTATATGAAGCAGCCAGAAGGCTTTGCTATGAAGGGAAAGAAGGAGTTGGTATGCAAGTTGGAAAAGTCCATGTATGATTTAAAACAATCACCAAGGATGTAGTATCAACAAAATGATACTTATATGATGGGACTTGGCTTCATGAGAAGCAAAGAGGATCACTATGTGTATTTTAAATTAATTGGTGATCATTTGATTTATTTTGTATTGTATGTGGATGACATGTTACTGATAGAAAACAACAAGGAGATTATCTAGTATGTGAAAACTCATTTTCCCTCTAAATTTGACATGAAGGATATCGGTGCTGCAAATTTCATTTTGGGCATGGAAATTAAAAGAGATCAGTAAAAGAGGAAACTTTGGTTAAATCGAAGAAAATATGTCGAGACAATATTGCAGAAGTTTAATATGAAGGAATGTAAAATGATCAAGGTCACTATTCCTATTGGTATACAGTTATATGTGGATCAGTGTCCCAAGACATAGGAAGAGGAGGAGGACATGTCTCATGTTCCATATGCGAGTGCAGTTGGAATTTTGATGTATGCAATGGTTTGTACTATACCTGACATTGCACATGTAGTGCGAGTTTTGAGCAGGTATATGTCAAAACCAGGGAAGGATCATTGGACAACAGTAAAAAGGGTTTTCAGGTATTTGTGTGGCACTTTTAGCTATGGATTGTGCTACCAAGGAAGACTAGGATAGAAAAAAGTGTTGGAAATACATGGATTTGTGGATGCAGACTGGGCTGGAGATATGAATCATAGGATATCTACTAGTGGGTATGTGTTTAACCTGTTTGGAGGAGCAATTAATTGGATGAGAAAAAGACAGTCCGTAGTGTCACTTTCAAATACAACCAATCATGCAAGAAAGGAATAAATATGGTTACAAATATTGTTTTCATCTATTAGGTTGGTACAACAAGCTGTAAGGATAGATTGTGACAGTCCGAGTGCAACTTTTCTAGCAAAAATCCCAGCTTATCATTCAAAGAAAAAGCATATTGATGTTCAATATCACTTTGTGAGAGACATGGTTGAAGAAAATAAAGTGTTTCTGATGAAGGTGGACACTTTGAAGAATGTTGCAGATTCATTAACAAAATCTGTGAGAGAAATTCTCTTGGTGTAGAGGTTCTATGGGCATTGTTTCCCTGGATTGTTGACTATGTAACCCTGTAACCCCCTGTATGCAAACAAAACAACAAGTGGGAGAATGTTGGGTATGTGTTATATTCTTTGCACACTGAGGAGGTTTGAGAGGTCGCAGGAAATGTCACTATACATTTTCTCAAAGAAAGCATGTCACCTTTTTTGGGGGTGCAGGGGAAATGTCCCTGATAATTTTTTTTCTCAAGAAACGTGTCACCTTTTTTGCCTATTTTTTGTGTCACCTCGATTTTTGTGTCCATTGTTGGGAGGTTTTTCGGCACATGGTTTTTTGTTGATGGTTTTCTATTTTCAATTAAGGAATTAGGGTTGTTGACTAATCCAGGTCATTGGGTTAGGGTTTTGGATGTTGTTGGCTCTTATATGTATATTGTATTGTAAACAATATATGGGATGAATGATTATAGAATATCCTAGTTTTCCCAGTTTAGGTTTCCAGGGGGGAAATCTCTGTGTAATGTGTGTATTTTCCATTGTATATTTTTTGTTCTTTTTTCTGAAAATATGTTTGCAATAAATAATTGTACAAGGTTAAAATCTACAGAGACCCACACAAATTATTTGAAGTGATCCCTAAAAAATTTGAAAAGTACATTGACAGACCTGCACATGAATAATCTTACCACAGAGGAATGGTTGATGTCAAAAAAAAATATGGGGGATGAAAAAAATTTCACGAGTGGTTTGAGAACATTACAGACGAATTTTGTGAAGAACAAGAAATTGAAGAGAGAACGCCTCTCAACAACATTAAACAAATCTTCTACGACAAATTTCACAATATTTTCTTGTGTACCATACCTTCTTTATTAAATAAGTTTCTCCTTGAAAAAAGATTCAACCATATTGTAGACTATTAACCTCCTCTAGCCACACCTATCTATAATGACTAGAGACAGAGACAACAAGACTAGGATAAATTCCTTGAAGATGAATGTAAAGACACCAAAGAAAACTGGGAGTTCTTTATGAAGAAATAACATGACTAGCACATGCGTTGTCATCAACCCAAAGTAAGTCATGGTTGGATATGGTGGGGTATTTGTCTATGAGATTCCTTAGTTGGAGAAGAGAAACTTGAATTAAATAGAAATTATTCTATCAAAAGGGAGGAAGTCGATTGGAAAGAAGAGATAATATACATTGGATGAAGAGTCATAGAAAATAATTTTCGAAAGAACGGAGTTCCATAAACCCTTGGTTGACATTCAAAAGATAGAAAGGGATAAAATATAGAGGGAAAGGGAAGAGATGCATAATTCTAGGTACCCCTTCTATTCAAATAAAAAAACCCCTTAGGAGCAGCAGATCATTAGAGTGTTGGACCAATATGAGTTTAGAGATGACCAACTAGATGTGGTAAGAGGAGAAGCCTTGACGGTTCCTAAGTGGAGTGAAAGATTGTAGTTGGTAGAGGTTAGAAATGGAACTCTACAACTGGAAGAAACTATTGATATAATGGAAGTGGATGACTCAACCCTTGTATTATTTCGATCTCCTATCCCAGAAGCTACAAGTCCCTGAATAAGAGAATTCCTCTATCAATAGTTGCATATTGACCCTAAAACCTCTTCGGTGTGGTATTGAGTGGATGAAAAAGGAAATATTATATTAACAATTAAGATACCCTAGTTTGAAAAAAGTTGAATAAGAGATAAAAAATGATAAAGGATCTCATGGATGCACCCCACCTATAAAATTTAACATCTGAGGAAGAAGAAGCACACTTGACTAATAGTCGTGACATAATTGTTTGGTATGTGTTATATTATTTGCATGACTAGTACCACATGCTTCATGGCCCCTATCACATGGGGGGGTCATAGGGGGGGTGTATCCCCCCCTACTTTGGGGTCATAGGGGGCACAACCCCCGAATAAATATTTTTTGGTGGTTTTTTGCATATGTTTTTAGCGGTTTTTTGGCACATGGTTTTTGCCAATGGTTTTCTAATTCCAATTAAGGAATCAAGGTTGTTGACTAATCCAAGTCAATGGATTATGGGTTTGGATGTCACAAGATCCTATATATATTGTATTATAAACAATGAATTTGATGAATAAAATATTAGAGGTGCGGCTCTAAACATGTTGCTAGTTTTCCTAGTTTGAGCTTCCAAGGTAAAATATTTGTGTAATGTTTGTGAGTGCCATTGTATCTTTTCTTTTTTTATTAAGAATCTATTTTCATTAATTAATTCCATAAGGTTAAAATCTACAAAAGTGATGCAACTGTAATAAAAAAGATTTACTGAGTATATAGATAAGGGGTGTCAAACGAATGCGATATCCCCAACAAAAGAAGTGATTGAAGTAAATAAAGAATCTAAAAAATTATTGACAAAAACTGAACCGTCGATCATCCCAGTTGAAACGACACCTCGACCAACATAGCAAGAAAAAACATAGTTGACTCCTCCAGCCAGTCGATCAACACAACCAACTCAGAATACGCCTAAGTTGACCTCTCAAAATCTATACAAAATGAGTCGCACCCACATATCAATATATAAAGGGGATGGATATTGCAAGAGACATTGGTTTGTTTTTGAGAAATTATAGGATTTATTAGACATCATTGATGAAGCCAAGAAAATGTCTTAGTTTGGTGTGTCTCTGAGGAAAATATACCTAACATGGTTTATAGATTTTACTAAAAATGAGAGTAAATCTAAAGTTGACATTAGAAAAAAAAATCCTCTCCTTTAAAGAACAATATATCACACATCTTGTAGCTCCAAAATTAAAAGAAATAAAACAAAAACCATGCAAGTTTGTAAGATATTATGACAAGAGATTCAAATATATCCTAAGTTAGATTCCATACATAATAGATGCAAAATTATTGGTTCAATGGTATGTTGCATGACTATTACAAAACAATTGTGGACCATTGAGAATCTACAACATTTATTCATGTGAAGAAGCCTTACAAAAGGACCAACAGATTGAAACTAACAAAAATTGGCCTATGTTGTCAACTGATAGACAAATGGAAGAAAAAATTGAGATGCTTCAACAATATTTGAGAGACATGACTATTAGAAGAGGCGATCTATGGTGTATGAATTGCATGAATGAAGGACATATGAAATATTACTGCAAATATAGAGATCCTTATGAGAGGGAACCATAGGTCTGATGTGTCCAAGTCGAACTATATTATGAAATATGCCAATTTATTACTAATCATAACACACAAAGCTTCCCACACAACCTCAAGAATGTGAAACCGAAATGGTGTGGCATCTATGAGGAGGTGACTCACTCCACACATGAATGACAATTTAATGGGAAAAACAAAGAAACTTTTCACACATTATATCATACGAAAGCAGTTGACCAGAACATGGACCAAGGAAATAATGGAGAAGGCTACCAAGGGAGAGGAAATGGATACCAAGGACAAAGAGGTGGATATCAAGGTAGAGGATATTATAGAGGAGGATACCAAGGTATGGGAGGCTACAATGGTGGATACAATGCTCATTATGGTTAAGGATTACGTGGCATTCGAGGCATATCATATTGCTATATTTGTTTAAAATATGACCATATGAGCCTCGACTATCCATTGAAATAAAGAACTGACCTAAAATTGTGTAATGCATGTAGATTTGGTGACCATTCATTAGAATATTGCCCTATTATACTAGAGAATATAAGAAAAAAAACAAGTGAATCTTTTACATAGCATCCCCAAGCATGAAGTTCTTAATACAAAGAATTTAAATGTTATTATGCGAACTAGGGTAGGCCAAGACAATTATATTTAAAGAGAGCCTCAAGTGTGACCAACAAGGAATAACAATGCTTACCCTAACCCTAACAATTGAAATAAAATTATGTGGGAATCCCTCAATTTTTTCAATCAAGATGATTATATTGAACCTACAATTACAAGAGATCAATAACATAAAAGTATAGCATGGATAAACTATGTCTTAGACAAATTCCTCAAATTATTAAAGGAGAAGTAGTTGGTTGGAAGACTGCTTGAATTGCTAAATATTTTGAAGGAATACAAAGAAGGAAAAATATCATAACAAAATCTAAGACATATATCAGAAGACAAACCCACGATGACTACGACCCACAACTTGACTTGGATATAGAAGGATATATGGTTCCTCAAGCCACAATCAATTTTGCATCTCAAGTGAATATACTCCTAAAATAAACATGGATCAATATGGGGAGACCTAGACTTAAAAAATATGTCAATTTCTTAAAACTTGTAGACCAAAGGTTTGTGGAACCAATCAGAACATTAAGGAATGTAGAGACTAGTATTATGAGAATTCTGACTCTGGTCGATTTTGAAGTCATAATTTTGGTCAAGGGAATTATTTCATACATAGAATTTATGAGTCAACCTTGGGGGAGAAATATGAAATAATATATCTCCTTAGAAAGAGATAGAATTAAAATCAAGGGTAAATGGGAAGAAAATTGTTATACCACTTGATCCAAAAGAAGGAAATCCATATATGGAGCCTTGGGATGAAGATGCAGAAGAAAAATGATTATACCAAATAACACAGGAAGATAAGGATGAAATCAAACTAAACACAACAGGAGAGATATTGCATGGTTATTCCTTATCCATTGGACATAATTCATACATCAAAGTATATGAATGGAAAATGGAGAACTATGAGTTAGAAGGAAAAAAATGTTGTTCGATTTAGGCCATTCCTATATCTAAGTTTCGATCATGTTTCTCCATAAAAGAGGTACCTACAATTTATGAAAAGAAAGTCAAACAAAACCTTACCCTTCTACAGATCAACATAAAAGTGAGGTTAGTACCTCCTCTCATATTTAAAGAACGTGACTCACCGTCGGCCCATGTCAACGAGATTTCCAAAGTTGTTGGAGAGAAGGCTGAATACAAGATCTTTTACAATCCTTCACCTGAAAAGTGACAAGGTGGTGGGAAACTCATGCCCCCTAATTTCAAACTTGGACTACTACATTGTTATACTTTGGAGGAAATAAAGTATTAGCAGTTTCAAGCATCCCAAAATTCAAGCTAGGTTTTGACCATGTTGCCCATATTCTTGAATTTCAAAATGAATGGAAAATAATATGGTATAGAGATGAACGAGTATGGATGCACATGTTCCTAAACACATTGGATGATATACCATATAAATGGTATAAAATTGGAGAACAAGGGGATAAATTTACCTGAAATGATTTACAACAAAACTTCATCAAAGATTTTGAGTTTAGATGAGAAGAGAGTCATTTAGTAGAGGCAGTCTAGGATATAAAAGAATTCATAGAAAAATGGAATCCTGAGGAAAATGCAAAAAAGAGGAAAAGAACAAGTCGGCATACCATTGACTTCGACCTGTAATTATATATCATGGAAGAATCAAGAAAAGATCACTACTCATCGAATCAACATGGAAAATGAAAGTTTTCTAGGGAAGAGATTGCAATGGAAGAAGGACCACCTAGAAGTGAGTAAAAAATTCAAAACAATATTAAAAATATCTAAGGAAGACCACAAAGAAGATCTAGAAAAAACTAACTTTCCACTTGCATACAATGAAGTCGGAGAAGGGGAGTGCAATCTTGATGAATCAAAACCTATAGAATGAATGGACTTATAAATAAAATTTAAATAGGTCAACATATCAAACACTGGTTGACCAAATATAGCCCGAATAGGTGACTATTGGACAAAAAAATACTACATATATAGTCAACCTATTAAAGGAATAACAATATGTGTTTTCCAAGGACTACAAATACCTAAAAGGACTAGTTAAGGAAATTAGGGAAATGCAAATTGTTGTCTTACTTACGTGCATTCTTCCTAACACTTGGGGGTTGATGACTTAGGGTTCATCTGGAGTTGACCAACAAAACCCCAAGATGCAATAATATCAATATTCAGTTGAGGATCGAAGAAGGTCTCACCCGAGGCACCATGAGAATCACAGAGATCATCTGGTATTGTGTCAGGGATGAAGGGATACTCATACAAGGAAGCCACTCAGGATGAAATTCATGCATTAATTATCAATCTCACTACATAAACCATGAACTCATTCATTTGTTTCACTGATCATAAACATAGCAAGTGACAAAGGAAACAACTTTATATTATCTCCATTAATAGGTGAAATGCATACATCAAGAAAATCATACAACAAAAAGAATAACATTATGCACTCTGATACATTCCACAACCCATGTATTACAATGCGTTATGCACCCTCTATTAAGACTCTACACAATTTTTACCATACTGAATCCATTATAGACTCTACACAAGAATTTTTGAGCCTCGTATAAAACTATTACAATAGCTCAAAAAATATGACTCATACAAACTCAAACTTATTTCTTGCAAATTTCTCTTTTCACTTCCCTGCTCTAGCTCTATTCTCTTCCATTCTCTTACTATGTCCCTTTATTATCTACTCCACTCTCTATAGTGATCACCAATTTCTCACACTTCTGCCACCTGAATGCAACACACTTATCCTATTTGGAGCATGAAAATCCTAATGAGTTTTCTACCTTATCCACCATTTGCCCCATGATCTCTTGTCTTGTCTAGGTTCATTAATTGGGAATATTCTTGAATATCATCTTTTTATTTGGCATGCATGCGGTATCTTTCTAATCTTAGACACACATTAAAAAACTTCTATTGGTGCACAGACTTTCTTCTAGCCATTGTGCTTTTATTTATATGTGCATGCAAGGATGATCTATGTGCACGTGCAACCTACCCAAAACTTTGGGTGCTAGTAGGCACCCAACACTATTATTTGGCTCATCCTTGAGCCAATGTCCTTTTTCATGGTGTGATGGACGAAATATAAGGAAATATCTTCATGATTTCCTGGAGGAAATCTTGGACCTGGCTATCAACCTTATTCAAATCTTTGTGCAGTTGTTGACTAAGTTGGACCCCTTGATTTGTGTCAGCAGTTGTGACGTGTAGATACTGAAGATTGATGAGCTCCATTTTCTCAAGCATAGGGGCAACTTCAGCTTGCGTTGCTTCCAACTACGTATAGAAGGTTTGGGCATTTGTTATACAATTATTTTCCACCTGATCACTTGATGGGCATCATCCAGGGGTTAGAAATATGAAACACTAAATTATACCACTTTTCCCTTGAGTTTGAAACACCTTTTTTACCTAGTCGTTGGTTTCCTTTTTACAAACCATGACCATAAAGTGTTGGTTGCTCCTTGTCCTCTTGCAAAGGGAGATTGGTCACTCCCTGCAAGAATGTAGGGAATGACTGGGTCTATCACTTCCTTTTTAGGATTGATTTTGTGAGATGATATTGAACCCCAGATTTTTTCGTGGTTCGACCTTGAGAATATTTTCATCTTGGGCATGGATATATTATCCAAATTACCCTTTGATATTATATCTACTATCATACAAATAATGGGGGTCTCTCATGGGAAAAGGGGGGAGAAAGGACAAATCAAACTTATTCTGGCAGTTTGATTACAGAGCTTGGTCAAGGAACTTGGGAACAGAGTACATCGACTTCTTTCTAAGGTGTAATCCATTTGTCAATTAATAGAATATGTAAAATATTTTCCTCCTTACTTGATTATATGTAATTGTTGCGATATTTGTAGAAACTTGATATTTTTATGGTATGTCACTAGATCTATTGTCCATTTATACATGATTCGTTCATTCTTGTGAAAGGTTTCTTTGTGTCTCTCTGTGTGTAGATCTGTGTTGGAAAGAGTGAAGGGAATCTTCGAAAGAGATGAGATATAAGGATCATGGAAGGACAATGGTATGATTATTAGGGAAGCCTTCCATTCCATAAACTTCATGGATTCTTTTAAGGATGGAAATTTATTTTAAAATGTAGAAACCTTGGCAAATTTTATTAATCCTTCATATGCCAACTATAAATGATTAGCAATATTTTTGTAAAAATATTCAAATTTCTAAGGATTTTATATAGTTTTTATAATTTTTTGGAGATTTTTAAAGAAAAATAATGTTATCCTATAGAATTTGGGCGAATCATTTTTAAAATAGCGAATCTTGTTTTTGGAAAAACCATGGAAAATTAACCCATGAGCGAAATTTAGTCTGATTCAACTTGTAGATCATTTTTGTGTATGAATTAGATCTATGAAAATCTGTTGTTTACATATCTATTTTGTCTTAGTTCTAGGAAGATCCTGATGGAGTTATCTCCTACACGGTTCATTTACCCTATGACAAACTTCATTTCACCCGTCTCACTGAAAACCCCTCTAGGTACTAAAGTCATTTCCTTTGATTGGAATAGATTGACGGATCCTCATCTTCCTTCCTACATGTATTTTCAAATCATTGTGCAGAATTGCAATAAGAACACATATCGTACTATTATATATGAAGGATCTTATGTCATCATTTTATCCTCAACTGATTGACAAGCTATTGGTTCCCCTTAGTTTTTGTCGGTCATCCATCATTTGACAACGTTTAATAGAAGAACCAGTGAACCTTTAGGGATCCTTCCTTAGATTCCCATTACCTTAGGAGGGAAAAATGTTTGTATTGATGTTATGGTAGTTCAAGGTCCCTTGGATTTTAATTTTCTCCTTGGGAGGGACTATGTCTATGCTATGAAATCTGTCATGTCCACACACTTTCGAGTGATGCATTTCCCTCATGATTGAAACATTGTGACTCTTGGCCAACTTTCATTTGTTAGTTCTAATCATTCATTGATTTTCAACCATATGAACTCCTTGAATTTTCCTTATATGTAAGTGGTATCCCCCACACCATAGGTTAATTGTGTGGTATCATGTCCCATGCGTTCATATTCGAATGAGAAGGAGCCCCTCTCTTTATTCTTGACTTGTTTAGACTTAGATATGGTAGTTGACATGGTGAACCACTCAATAGGGGACTTTCATCTTGATCTTCCCCTTGTTACCTCTACTGAGTCTCTTGACATGTATTCCTTCCATATTGTTATTCTTCTATCTGATGAAGAACTCTTGGAATCCATGGTTAATGTTGATGATCATAGTTCATTTTATGTGTCAATCCTGTTAAAAAATGAAATTGATACCCAAGAGCATAGTTATTTTCCTATGTCAACCTCATTAAAAAATGAAACATATGAGCATAGTTCGTTTTCTGTGTCAAGATCGTTAAAAAATGAAACAAATATCCATGAGCATAGTTTGCTTTCTGCATCAATCTCATTAAAAAATGAAATAGAATCCCCTATACTTGATCTTTCAATAGATCTAGTACTTGAACCTTCATTTCCTCCACCTATTTAATTTGATCCTCTTCCTTCCTCTCTAGTGAACCTATTCCTATTAGTAACCGGGATTCTAATTGGGTACAGAAGAAGAGTCGACGAATGAAACAAATCTTGGGGGAAATGTCTCCCACCTATCGACATCATGTTGGAGTTAAGTCGCTAGCTTCTGCTGATCATGTTGGGGGAAAGTACCAACCTATGAACATCATGTTGGGAAGAAAACCCACTAATAGGTATCACCCAAGCATAGTTTCATTCTTGGTTTCAATCTTGCATAAAAACGAAACCAATCCCAAGCATAGTTTTCCTTTGTTTCAATCTTGAGTAAAAATGAAACCTACCCCGAGCACAATTTATTTTCTATTTTCAAGCTCGTGTAAAAATGAAACCAACCCTGAGCATAGTTTCAGTCTCTATTTCAAACTCATGTAAAAATGAAACCAATGCCGATCATAGTTCATTCTATGTTTCAAGCTCATTTAAAAAAGAAGTAGGTGCTCCGAGCATAGTTTCATTCTCTGTTGCAAGCTTGTTAAAAAATGAAACAAATAACCATGAGCTTAGTATTTGTTATTTCTTGTTCTCATAAATACATGAGAATAAGTTAACGAGTATACTTTTATCAATCTTTTCAGGATCATAAAAACTATACGAAAAAGGAACTCTTTGGAGTCTCCTTTAATCTTTTTTCAAACACCATAAACATTAAAATATTTCTGAGTGAGATTATTTTATTTCACACTTGTTAAATGGATCTAAAAGGATGTATATTCAGTGTATGTTTACCCCTTTTTCAGACCAGATGGACTAATTGTGAAAAATGAATAATCTAGTCCACCTTGGCTAGAAGAGTTCTCCCTTGTATTCTTTTATCCCTTTTCAGACTCGGGAGACTAAATTTACAAAAAATAACACTCTTGGAGTCATCTTTGTCTTTACAAACTCTCTAAATATGAAAGGACGAATTGATAACTATTCTCTGCCCTAGTCTTGATAATAAATCCACAAGTGAAAAAATTGAGCATACTTTTATTTTCTTTCACACTTGCTTAAACATAAAAGTAGAAAAAAGACTGTTTTTTTTTCCATCTAGTCATCTTCACAAATGGAAGTCGTCTATTGAGTCACCCTTGAAAAATGCACCTATGTTACGTCTATGTACAATAGTTGGGTTCAAGGATGATTTTAAGGATGAAAATTTATTTTAAAATGTAGAAACCTTGGCGAATCTTACTAATCCTTCATATGCCAAATATAAACGATTGGCGATATTTTTGTAAAAATTTTCAAATTTCTAAGGATTTTATATAATTTTTATAAAAATTTTGTGATTTTTAAGGTAAAATGATTTTATCCTATAAAATTTGGGCTAATAATTTTTAAAATAACGAATCTCGGTTTTGGAAAAACCATGGAAAATTAGCCCATGAGCGAAATTTAGCCCCTAAAATCATCCTTGGTTAGGTTATCCATTATATCTAAATCATTACCATATCCATGAGTTCTTGGACTCCACCAACTGGTTACTCTTCCAATCATTAACGACAACTATTTTGGTCCTTATTGAGTCAATTATTCCAAATAAGGTTATTTGTTGTGCTTATTTGTTTAAGGGAATTTATCCCGTGTCCACCATTTTTAGTCCTTTAGCCCATTCATCTGACCATCCTTGCATCAATTGTGCTCTACCATTACACTCTTCACACCATCTACCTTTATATGTTTCATGTTGATTGACATGGGATACATCAAAGCCCTCCTTCGATGAATTTCATCTTGTCAATTCTAGATCATTATCCATGATTGAAATCTAGAAACTAGTTAGTACCATGGGAGTTGCATACATCAGTGATATATTCCATTTCATTTCAATAGTGGGTTTACATCATTGGATCATGTTGAATGAATCTATGAGTGTTCAAATTCAACTCATTTATTCACACTTTCTAGATTGTACCAGGTATCTTGGGATCCATCATCATCATTGCTGGATTACCTCACGTCTATTAACAATATACAACAATGACCACTAATCATATGGTTTCTACCATGCTCGACCTCGACTCATTTATTCGCATGTTGTAGATTCATACCATTAGGATTTGGGAGGAAGAAATTTGGTTGGAACCACCACATTCCTTGATGGCATTCCCTCCCAAGTTGCGATGGAGTTATTCATGAGTACTTCATAGATCGTTGAGGCATCGAGTCATCTCAATGATTTTTATACTTTGACATAGATCCACATTTATATTTTTTCATGGATATGCTTTCACTTGTGACATGGATCCACAGTGTATTCTTTCATGGCCATGATCTAATTTTCAGTGTCCTGCATGGATTCGTAGTGAAATATTTTGCCGGTTATGATTAGTTTTTATTACCGAGCATGGGTATGTTGCATTGAGGATGTTATTATTATGCTAGGATGATGATGGTTTCTTTCTAGGTTCCTTCACTCAAAGCTCCATGATTTTGTTTGTAAAGTATTTTGGACATTGGACACCTCTTCTGACCTCAAACTTTAGGGAGTATTTGTTATACAATTGTTTTCCACCTAATCACTTGATGTGAATCATCTAGGGGTTAGAAGTCTGAAACACTAAATTATGCCACTTTTCCCTTGAGTTTGCAACACCTTTTATACCTAGTCATTGGTTTCCCTTTTACATCCCATGACCAGAAAGTGTTGGTCACTCCTTGTCCTCTTGCAAAGTGATATTGGTCGCTCCTTGCAAGAATGCAGGGCACGACTAGGTTTGTTACTCCCTTTTTAGGATTGGTTTCGTGAGATGAGATTGAAACCCAGATTGTTTGTGGTTTGACCTCAAGAATATTTTCATCTTGGGCATGGAGATATTATGAAAATTATCATTTGATCTTATCTCTACTATCCTATAAATAATGGAGGTCTCTCATGGGAAAAGGGGGGAGAATGGAGAAAGAAAACTTATTATAGTAGTTTGATTACAAATCTTAGGAAAGGAACTTGGGAAATGACTGGATCGGCGTATTTGTAAGGTGTAATACATTTTTTCATTAATAGAAGATGTACAAGATTTTCCTCCTTACTTGATTGTATGTAATTGTTATGACCTTTGTAGGAAATTGATATTCTTATGCCAAGAAACTAGATCTATTGTCCATTTATACATGATTCATTTGATCTTGTGAAAGGTTTCTTTGCCTCTCTCTCTATGTAGATCTATGTTGGAAAGAGTGAAGGGCATATTAGAGAGAGATAAGATCTAAGGATCATGCAAGGACAACCGTCTGATCACAGGGTAAGCCTTCCATTCCATCAACTTGTAGATCATTTTCTTGTATGAATTATATCTAGGAAATTTTGTCGTGTACATCTCTATTATGTATTAGGTCTAAGAAGAGCCTAAGGGATTTATCTCCTATAGGGTTCATTTACCCTACAATAGCCTTATCCTCCACTTCATTAGCAATCACGAAGATATTGTTTTGTTCCACCTGAGCAACAATGATCTCTCTTGTTTTGTTGGTGATGGTTGTCATCATATCTTGGCACTCACCCAGGGGTAAGCAAGTTAGGCTACGCTTTTGTGGGTGACATATGCTTTGGGCACGTGAACCTGTTCATCAATGGAGCTGATCTCTGGAGGACTATGAAGGTGAGTCCACAATTTAAATATGTACTCCACCACCCCAAAAAAATATCTCAACTGTGCTTGGCCTTTTTTCCATAAAAATCTTCTATTGTAACTCAACATCTATTGGTGTCCACCACTGGAGTGTTGTACGGAGTGTGAGGTTATGAGAATCCAATTCCTAAATACATGCGATGACTTCTTGAAGCTTTTTTGGCGCTTGTACATATGGTTATGCCAACCATGATGGGTGCACCTAGGAGTATTCTTCTTCACTGACATCGAGGAGTTCAATGCGATTGGATAGGGTGGCCTCATGCTACACTTTGGTTTCTATATGCATGACAACTTTAGTGTCATAGAGTTCCCTCAAGACTTGTCGAGCTTGAACTTCCTACTAATATTATGCATGCATGCCAACATGTGCAGTGCATTTTAACTGATGTTGTTGTTGAAGTTGTTCATTATCCAAGTGAGGTGTCTAGAATCATTTGCCAAATTCTGCAATAAGGGTGGTAATGTAAATATACATGCAATAGGTGGGTACCAAAAATAAAGAAATTTTGGTTGTGGATACACTAATAGAAAATACCATCGATGGGTTGAATTTTAGCACTCACCCTTGTATTCTGTTGTTAGTGGCATGTTCTTGCGGCGTGGGAGGAGTGTCTTTGGAGGGAATTTCAATGGAAAACTAGTGACAAAGGTCATAAAATTTTCTCATATCCTCCCTATGAATATTTTTTTGCAGCACTAACTGACCTCTGAGTTCCCTAACCATACATTGGAATGCCAAGCACGGTTTTTCATGACCCTTGATCTACACTTCCCATCGCCAACTCTTTTTTCATGTTTTTCCATTTCCTTTTGAGCAGTAAGGGCATCTATGTAGTGTGCGTTGAGGATTTTTCAATAATGGGGGTATTCAGGACATCTTAGACTAGAGTTGTCAAGTGGTGTTGCTTTCATTTAAGAGTCTCTATTTCCTCATGCATCTTATCTTCTTGCGACATCCCTTGTGCCTACTATCAGGCGGCCTCAACACACTGTTTATCTTGGTTTATCTTGGTACACGTATCCAATGTGTCCTTCTCGTCGTCAAGGGATTTTATTAGATGATTGGGACATTCAACAACATGTTATTGAATGTCCTCTTCTGTAATGAAGAATGGAAGCATGTCCATCACAACACCTTGGTCACCAATGGGATAGATGTAAATTTTATGGAAAGTGCATTCAAAATAAATAAAATAACCATAGTTGTCCATGACTGTGTGCAATATGTGCAGTTGGGAGTCTGTAGCCTAGACAAGCTGACTATACCAATGATGGAAAGATCTGTCATGTTTCTCTTGAATGGTGACATCCTTATTGAATTGCAAGGATAGAAATCTGGGGGTGGCAAAAATCGGTGCGACCATTGCACTGTTCTCGTGGCCTGGAGGAGGTTTCCATAAAATCATATCAAGAAGTAGAAGAATCCAATTGTAGTGGAACTCCTTACTATCTATCTAAAATATTGTTTCACGTTCTTTAAGACAACATCATGAGGATAAAATCCACCTACATTTTTAAAGAGGAGGTACTCCTCTATTTGTCTGAAAGATGTGGTTGATTTTCTTGGTCTAGACTATCAAATGGGAGAATGATAAACAACAATATCCAAATCATTTATTGCATTAGTTTTTTTTATATAAAATGGTTCTTGATAACCATATTTCTCCTTAAATGCAACATTTTCCTAGAAAAATGGACTAAGAAACTTCTTAACAATAAAAAGATAAAGAAAGACTTCAATATCAAAATAAACATATGCTCAACTTCATTATAACATCCCTCTGAAAATTGTGCAAGCAGAAGATACAACCATATTTTCTCACAAGAAAAAGAGTGAAATGGGGTTGATCACTTCAGAGAACTTTAAATGATTTTGCATTTAAAACTGAAAAAAAAATGATGAGCACACTCCAAAAATATCTTACTCAGAAATCTCAAATTATGATAAATCATTAAATTTATGCCCCAAAATAGTTTTGTAGGGATTTCAATACATAAAAGATATGTCACATTACAAATTGTTTTAGTAAACAGATTGACTAATGCTTAGAAACAAAGTTGACCAAATGCAAGAATTAAACCTCCATGAATCTATTAGACAAAACTAGTTTACATTATTAGTCATATATATGGCTATAAAATAATCCTATTGATCTTTTAGGAATATGACTGGAAGAATAAAAGAAAAACACTCAAAAACCTGGCCTTATGCTTAGTATCAGACATACAAACGCAAATCCCTGAGAGAAATTGAGTAGAAAAAGAAGAAGTAAGAATATGGAGATCTGCATTTGTAGATGAGAAAGTTGACTGTGAACTAAATGTTGAACAATGCTATTATAATGATGCCACTCTTTATTTGATGGTGCTCTCCTCCTTTTAAATCTACTCCCAATGCTTCTTTAAAATTCTTTTCCCTAGTAGTTAGGGTTTTTGTTGTTCTAGAAGTTTCCCACATGCTTATTCTTTTTGGAATGAAGAGTATATCCTTTAACAGATGTTTGATTAAATACTTATTAATGAATTGGTCATTAATAAAAGTGCTTATTCACCTTTTTATAAAAGTTATTTAATAAGATTTTATTTCCAAAATTTGAAGTTCAATGTGTAAAACATATTGACTATATTTTAATTTTATAAGCATGATAAGTGACTTCTCATCCATGGAAACCATTCTATAAATAATATTCATTATTTTGTCTTTCAATGAGCCATATTGAGAGAAATTTGGAGGTCTGGATCTCAACTTATAGCCTTGGGAAGTTGAGGTTCCAAATAAATTTCCCAAGATGCTATGAAAAGAGAGCCAAATGTTATTTTTATTTCTACAGTGTGAATCTCTCAACGTCACTCCCACAATGCATTCAAAAATAACTAAGTATAGGAATTAGTAAAAATAGAGTGTAAAACCCAGTGAAATGACTAAGTCATGAATGGTGCAACTTGGGTAACATGGAAGATAGAGGTGCAATTAAGGATCGNCTAAGAGTGGGGGGGGGGTGAATCAGTATGAGCACTTTTTACCAATTTCAATCACAATATATGAACTTCAACTTTAACAACAATATATCATTTATGATTGCATTCAATATATCATGAGCATATAACCATAAGAAGTACCAATCAACAATATCACATCAAATGCATAGTACACCAAAATTTATGTGGAAACCCAAATGGGAGAAAACCATGGAATGATTTCTTATATATCAAGAATACATTCATAGGAAGCATGAACTTCCCAATTCTCCATCACCAACTAGAAGGAGGAACCAACCCCCTAATTTATAGGCACCAACCTGAAGGAAGAACCAACTCCCTGAGTTCTACAACACCAACTGGAAGGAGGATATAACCCCCTAATTTACATGCACCAACTTGAAGGAAGCACCAACTCCTTGAGTTCTCCAAAACCAACTGAAATGAGGCTATGAAACCATTTCCTTGCCCCTTTTTTCACCATGAAATATAAGTGTAGAATCAATGTCACTACCACTGATCAATCTGTAACTTCCACTGTTACTGATACATCAACTAACCTGTCACTGTCATGGTCACATCAACCAACTTGTCACTGTTACTTTCACATCAGCCAAAATGTCACTGTCACTGTCATTGTCACATCAGCTTGTGACTACCACTCTCACATCAACTTGTGACTACCACCATCACATCAACCTGTCACTGATGATCAACCAATTATAACCAGATCCACTCACATGGATACCAAAACCATCACCAAAACATGTACATAAACCATGTATAACAACCATCAACCATGTACTAGAACTTGTACTATACCATGTACATCAACCATGTGCATCAACCATGTACCATATCATGTACATCGTAAGATAGCATCACTGAAATGCCTCAAGCATAACCAAGATAGCCACAATACCAAGATGCCAATATAGCCAACATGTACTTCTAACAATGTATCACATCATCACAAAGGTGTACCATATCATGTACCATCATCATCAAGACATGCCTCAAACATGTACCATAAACATAACCCTCAATAACACATGTAAAGCATATCTTTGATCTTGTATCAGGATTGATACACAAGATTACAGACTTGTAGCTCTTTCTCAACTTCAACAACAAGAGAATATCATCTTCATCAAACTTTAACTCAGTCTTGCGGGACTAGTTTTGGATTAGTCATAAACCTTAAATTTCAACAAGAATAACTCTGTACCTGTAATGAATTAAGGTATGAAATTTTAACCATAGATATTATGATATATTTATTCCATCTCCTCAAAATTTGAAGGTCTGAAACTTCTCAAAACATAAGTTATAGCAGAATTGGAAGTCCTTTCTAAATTCTATCCTATTATGGAGAGAGAAATTGTACAACATTCCACATGCTCAATAATTGATATATGAATCTAAAACTTGTTGAAATAATGTAACTGCGAAGAGCATTCTTATTGTTATTGTTATTTTATTATTAGGATTAATCCCCATTCTGGATTAATCATGTCGATAATTGTATAAGGACCAAATCCCCTTTTGCGGATTGGTCATCGGACAATTATAAAGGGTAGAGTAAGAAGTCGGCCCCAGCAATTAATAAGAAGACCCGGAAATATAATAAAGGTGGGTTTGACAACCTAGATTAAGAAGTCAGCCCTGCCAGTGAAGAGACACTTCACACATGCTAGTCTTGTATAAATAAGAGGCTAGCACCTCACTTCTAACACACAACTCACTTGCTCATTCTCTTATGAGGCAAGTTGCAATTACCAGTTGGAGAGAAGAGAAGAAGAGTGGCACATATCTTGGAGAGAACTATATGTATTAGTTTGAGTTATCTCTTGAACATTGTATAAGCTATNCTCTTGTGAATGTGTATTTCTTAGTGATCTTGTTCTTATGATGCTCTTATCTATTGAAATGCAAAGAACTATAATAATGGAATAAACATTAACATGGTATCAGAGCCAACCTGAAGGAAGCACAATTTGCAAGAGGAAAAATGACGGCACCCGCACTCCTCGGAGCACGACCGCTCTCCTCAAGATCTTCTTTCCTTTCGGCCCTAAGAACTTAACGGTTCTTCTATTTCCCTATCGGGAAATCTACACCCCACAGGTTCTTTTTTTGCATGATCCTCTCTTCTTTCTTTCGGAGGATCAGCCCTCGCGACTTCATGAGTTTGGCAGTCGACCGCTATACCCTCGGATTCCCGAGACCCGAGGCCCGATACCCTAGCCAACGCTGACTTCTCCTTGCTAGGACTCCCTCTCTATCGCGACCTCGTGCTATCGCGACTTCGTTATTCATGATACCAATCACTCAGTCCTCTGACTCCCGACTCTCGATGTACTGAGATACCAATACAATCCTCGTCGCACTTACGTGACTCGCCACCTCGCGCCTTCGCTACTCGCGACCTTCAAATAATTGGGCTTTCAACTCACGAGCCCCAAGCTCATGAGATTTTCCCAATCTCAGCCACCTGTCTTCCACTCACTCTTGTGGTCCCACACAGCTTACATCACCGTCGTGATATCGCACCTCGCGACTTCGCAGTTTCTATGGTCAAGAACATGGGCTTCAACCTACGAAGCTCTGATGCGTGATCCTACGTGAAAATCCAACGATTCTCATAACTTCGCAAGATTCTCTTGGAGACTCTCGACCATCCGTCCTTCCAAATGAATTCCTGCGAGTTGAACCAAATGCTTCTCACACGAAGACTTGTTCACCCTCTCACCAAACCTGCGACACTCCTGCAAGCTTTCAATAGCCACTTCCCTGCACGTACCCTTCGATGAGTTCAAAGGCTTGCTCCTTCCTAAACTTTTCCAAGACTTCAATATTCTTGGAAACCTCTTGCACGCACTCCCTATGGAAATTCTGCAACAACTTCTAAGTGTTGAAGTCTTCTGACCCTCTGCACTCTTGCAGCAGAAATATTTCAATACTTTGCTCAAAATTGCAACTTTGAGACTTTGTTTGGCCTGCGCACTCCTTTCATAGCACTGTAACTATCTACGCCTCTCGAGGAAAAGAGAAAAAAAGTTATCTCTAAGTGAACCCTGCTGTCAATGCACTCCTTGCGGAAAATTCAACTGCACTCCTTCCAGGAATCCTTTGGCTCACTTAGAGAAACAATTGAAACTCATTCTATCTCCCTCTCAGACCTCTGTTCAACCATGAAATCACATACACAACATATAAAAGCACATGTATGACAGGAAGAAAATATTCATGAGAACCACAACATCAACACAGAGAATAAACACATAACAATGGATTTGAATCAAAGTTTTCTTTTATTAATTCAAATGTCTGTGCATGGGTGTTCTTTTCACAGTTCTTTGCTTGCTCTTCTTCTCTCCTACTTCAATAATAATACAATGTACCAAGGAGGGTGTCTATATCCCGTTTCCCTCTTGAATTCTAAGTTATCAAATCTAGAATTAAATATTCTATCTACCAGCATTAACTATTTTAAATGCCTCATCTACCTAAGGACGAGAGCTATCCGCTCAAGGTCCATTACAATGTACAAGTGCGCCATCTCTTAAATGGCCCATTTAAGATCATGCAACATTCCCAAAGTATTTTCAAAATGTGTGTTGGCTTATCCAGCTGTCTTCCGCTCCATGCTGGCTCACATGATGTGTTGGTGATGCTCTTGCATCATACTCCTCGGCTTCAAAACTTTCATGGGCTCCTGTCCATGAGCTCCTGCACGGTCTATCCATGCTTTTGTATCATCGCTTTAGTCTCCCAGCTGGCATCTTCCATTGGGTGATTTTTCCACTTGACCAGATACTCATAGTATTCTTTTCTCCTGGTCTTCTTACCCACTCTCTTATCCAATATGCACTCCATCTGTGGCTTCTCTGTAACTGGTAATTTCTTCGTCCACTCAATCACTGATTCCTCGCTTCCAAAATCTGCTTCTCCAGCCATGTATGGGTATAAATATGCAATATTAAATATCGTAGATATTCCAATTCCATCCGACAACTCAATCTCATAAGCATTCTCTCCGAATTTCTTCAGGACCCTGCATGGCCCAATTTTCTTCATCTTTAACTTATTGTATGTTCCCCTTGGGAACCTTTCTTTCCTCAAGTGTGCCAGAACCAGATCACCAGCTTCGAACTGAAGTTGTCTCCGATGTTGATATGCTCTGCGCTTGTATTCCTGATTTGAATCTATCAGTCGTTGCTTCACCTTGCTGTGAAGTTCCTTCATCGCCTCAGCGAATTCCTCTGCACTAGCACTTCTAGTCGCAGTCTATTATGAATCCCACAATTCAGACACTCCTCTCGGCTGTATCCCATATACAACCTGAAATGGACTCTTTCCTGTACTCTGATTCACTAAATCATTGTACGCAAACTCTGCCTGTGGCAATATGTTGTCCCAACTGCTATGGTGTTCTGTCACCAAGCTCCTCAGCAAGTCCCCCAGACTTCTGTTCACCACCTCTTTTTGCCCATCCATCTGCGGATGATAAGCTGAACTAAACGCCAAGTTAGTTCCTAGCTTCTTCGATAGCGTCCTCCAGAAATGACCTATGAATTTCGTATCCCTGTCCGAAACTATGCTTCTCGGCAATCCATGAAGTCTAACAATCTCCTTGAAAAACAAATTCGTGATATGAGTCGCATCGCTGGTCTTTTGGCATGGAATAAAATGTGCCATTTTTGAAAACCTGTCCACCACCACAAAGATGGAATCAACACCTCTCTGCGTCCTCGACAAACCTAATACAAAATCCATGATGATCGCCTCCAATGGTCTCTCTAGTATGGGCAATGGCTGATAAAAACCTACATTCTACTTTCTCCCCTTCGAATGCTGGAAAATCTTGCATCTGTCAAAAAATCTCTTGACTTCTTCTCGCATCCCTGGCCAAAAATATGATTCGCTCAACTTCGCGAAAGTTTTGTCATGACTAAAGTGTCCTGCCAATCCACCACTGTGCTTCTCCTTCACCAAGTTCTCCCTCATGGAGCAAATTGGAATACACAGTTGATTACCTCTAAACAACAATCCCTCCTGGATCATGTAGTCTATCCATGGTCTCCGATCTCTGAGAACTGGATTCTCAGCTGCTTCATACGCCTCTCTAAAATCTGCATCTCCTGCGTACATGTCCCTGAGATTTTCAAAACCCAATGTTTTGACTCGGAACTCCTGCAGCAACAAACACTTCCTGCTCAAAGCATCAACCACTTTGTTAGCAGTACCTGAAATATGCTTAATCACAAACATGAAACTCTGCATATACTCTACCCATTTTGCATGCTTTTGATTCAACTTCTTCTGTTGACTCACAAACTATAATGCATGATTATCACTGTACAACACAAATTCCTTTGGGATCAAGTAATGCCTCCACTTCTTTAGCGCCTGTATGATAGCATACAATTCCTTATCATACGTGGAGTATTTCAGCTTTGCTTCATCCAAATTTTCACTGAAATATGCAATCGGTCTGTCCTCCTGACTTAAGACCGCCCCTATGGCATATCCACTTGCATCACACTTCACCTGAAATGTCTTCTGAAAATCCGGTAACACCAAAACTGATTGTTCTGTGATATTTCGCTTCAACAGATTGAAGCTCTTCTCAGCCTTTGTTGTCCAATGAAAAGACTTATGTCACTTCTTTACTGTTTCCATCATTGCTGCGCTAATTCCACTGAAATTCCTGATGAATTTTCAGTAGAAACTAGCCAAACCATGGAAACTTCTCACCTCGAAAATATTTCTCGGTGATGGCCAATTCTTAATGACTTCCACTTTATCCGGATCCATCTTCAACTCATTCGCTGAAATAACAAAACCCAAGTAAATGAGCTCTGTCTTCATAAATGAGGACTTCTTCATATTAATCAACAGCTTCTCCTGCTGTAGTTTTCTCATCACAATGGCCAAATGCTTTAGATGTTCAACCTCTGATTTACTGTAGATCAGTATGTCGTCCAGATACACAATGACGAACTTCCCGATGAATTCCCTTAGGAATTCATTCATCAATCTCATGAATGTGTTGGGTGCATTTGTCAAGCCAAACGACATGACCAGCCATTCATACAAACCTTCGTTTGTCTTGAATGTTGTTTTCCATTCATCACCTTCTCTCATGCGAATCTGGTGATATCCGCTTTTCAAATCAATATTTGAAAAAAATCTCGCCCCACTCAGGCAATCCATCAGATCATCCATTCTCAGCAGTGGAAACCTGTACCTGATGGTTATTTTATTAATCGCTCTTGAATCGGTGCACATTCTCCAGCCTCCATCTTTCTTCGGACTAAGAACTATTGGAACAACACACGGACTCAGACTTTCCCTGACCAATCATTTGTCCAACAATTCCTAGACCTGCTTCTTGACCTCCTCATTCTCCTACGGCGTCAATCTGTACACGGATTTGTTCGGAAAACTAGCTCCTGGTATGAGATATATATGGTGAATCACACTTCTCATCGGTGGCAACGAACGAGGTCATTTGTCCACGATGATGTCAGAGAACTCTCCCAGCAGTTCCTGAATCTCATCTGGTAAATCATCCACTCTTGTGCTAGTCAGAACAATCCTTAGCTTCCTGACCACAAAGAATTGTGGATCTTCCTTCTTCTCCATCTCCGTAAGAAGTTCCTTCCCACTCATGAGAAGTATTGTGTTACTTACTTCCAGCTTTACCTCCTTATCCTTTATCGGAAGCAACCTATGTGTCCTCCCATCCTTTTCTAAAGTATATGTGTTCATTCTCCCATCATGAACCACATTTCTGTCATATTGCTATGGTCTACCCAGCGATAAATGACATACATCCATGGGAATGACATCACATAATAATTTATCATTATATCCCCCTATCTTGAATTCAACTAAACACTGTTTAGTGACACTCACCTGATGTCCCTTCTGTAGCCATGAAACTTTATATGGAATTGGGTGATCAGTCGTTTCCAGCTCTAACTTCTCTACCATCTCGGTCGAAACGAGATTGTCTGTGCTACCGCTGTCAACAATAACCTTGCATACCCAGTCCTTGGTTTTGCAAGATGTCCTGAATAGTCTGGTCCTTTGAGCTAAACTATCCACCTCCTTCTCAGGTGTCAAAAGGACTTTGTGCACTTTCAGTGATCTTCCTGCTTCTGTATCTTCATTCTCAACATCACGCCTCTGCGCTTTAGTGATGTGAGCTTCTCCACTATCCTTCTTTTTCTCTGGACACTCGAATGACTTGTGCCCATCCTTTCCACATGTGAAGCATGTGATAACTCCACCTCAGCCTCTTCCTCTACCTCTAGTACGAGGAAAAGTATTTGCATCAGCATAATCTCCTCGCTGATCATGTTGTTGTCCTCTTTGTTCAACACGTGGCTGTCCTCGCTGTGAGGATCCACCTCTCTCAACTTTACCCTGAGGTTTCTTCCATTCCTCCTTGGGCTTCTGGTATTTCTCCTGGGCAACTTCCTTGCCTCTTGGCTGACTCTTTCCTCACCCTCTCTAACTTTGCTTATGGCTCAACTTCTCCTGAGCTTTCAAAGCCATCTGATAAGCATCCTCCACCGTCCTGATGGTAACCATGCTCAATTCATCCTGGATGTTGTATCTCATACCATTCAGGTATCTGGCAACCTTCTCATCATCGATCTCCTGATGACCTGCTCTGATGTTCAGTCGATAGAATTCCTCAGTGTATTCCTTCACTGTCATCAGTTTCTGTCTCAGGTTCTGCATTCTCCTAAATAGAGAAATTTGATAGTCCCTTGGGATGAATTTTTCCTTTATCTTTGCAATCATTCGATCCCAGCTTTTGATCTTTTGCTTGCCTTTGGAACATCTATCTACTTGTAGCTTGTCCCACCATAACGTTGCATGTCCTTTCAAGCGCGTGACAACATGTCTAATCTTCTTATCCTGTTCGATATCCTCATAATTGAAGTAGGTGTCAAGAGCTCTAATCTAGTCCAGTAGCTCTTCTGCATCCAGATTCCCCTCATAGATTGGAATGTCCATCTTCACCTTCACACCCATCCTGGCGATAGATTTAATCAGTCGTTCATTTGCTGCATCCTCGGCTGCAACTTCTTCGTGTTGTTCAGCTTCAACTTCACTATCGGAATCACTCAGATCCCCTACACTAGCTGTGCGTCTTTGAGCTGTTTCCATCTCTTCGAGTCTCGCTCTGAGATCTCGCATCTGTCTCTCTATTTATGGATTTCCTGTCGGTCTGCCTCTTCTTCGCACCTCCCTATATTCTGGGTTAGGCGACTGTCTTTCTCTTCTCGGCAACATGGTGAAATCTTCCCTTCTCTGCTACAGAAAACAGAGAAATATTCCCGCTCTGATACCACTCTGACGGCACCCGCACTCCTCGGAGCACGACCACTCTCCTTAGGATCTTCTTTCCTTTCGGCTCGAAGAACTTAATGGTTCTTCTATTTCCCTATCGGGAAATCTACACCCCACAGGTTCTTTTTTCGCATGATCCTCTCTTCTTGCTTTCGGAGGATCAGCCCTCACGACTTTGCGAGTTCGACAGTCGAGTGCTATACCCTCGGATTCCTAAGACCCGAGGCCCGATACCCTAGTCGACGCTGACTTCTCCTTGCTGGGACTCCCGCTCTATCGCGACCTCGTGCTATCACGACTTCGTTATTCATGATACCAATCACTCGATCCTCTGACTCCCGAGTCTCGATGTACCGAGACGCTAATACAATCCTCATCGCACTTCTGCGACTCACCACCTCGCGCCTTCGCTACTCACGACCTTCAAATAATTGGGCTTTCAACTCATGAGCCCCGAGCTCGCGAGATTTTCCCAATCTCGGCCACCTGTCTTCCACTCACTCTTGCGGTCCCACACGGCTTACATCACCGTTGTGATATCGCACCTCGCGACTTCGCAGTTTCTATGGTCAAGAACACGGGCTTCAACCTACGAAGCTCTGATGCACGATCCTACGTGAAAATCTGACGATTCTCGTAACTTCGCAAGATTCTCTTGGAGACTCTCGACCGTCCGTCCTTCCAAATGAATTCCTGCGAGTTGAACCAAGTGCTTCTCAAACGAAGACTTGTTCACCCTATCGCCAAACCTGCGACACTCCTACAAGCTTTCAATAACCGCTTCCCTGCACGTACACTTTGATGAGTTCGAAGGCTTGCTCCTTCCTGAACTTTTCCAAGACTTCAATCTTCTTGGAAACCTCTTGCACACACTCCCTACGGAAATTCTACAACAACTTCTAAGTGTTGAATTCTTCTAACCCTGCGTACTCTTGCAGCAGAAATCTTTCAATACTTTTCTCAGAATCGCAACTCTGAGACTTCGTTTGGCCTGTGCACTCCTTGCACGACACTGTAACTATCTACGCCTCTCGAGGAAAAGAGAATAAAAGTTATCTCTAAGTGAACCCTGCTGTCAACGCACTCCTTGCATACAATTCAAATGCACTCCTTATAGGAATCCTCTGGCTCACTTAGAGAAACAATTGAAACTCATTCTATCTCCCTCTCAGACCTCTGTTCAACCATGAAATCACATACACAGCATATAAAATCACATGTATGATAGGAAGCAAATATTCATGAGCACAACAACATCAACACAGAGAATAAACACATAACCATGGATTTGAATCAAAGCTTTCTTCTATTAATTCAAATGTCTGTACATGGGTGTTCTTTTCACAGTTCTCTGCTTTCTCTTCTGCTCTCCTGCTTCAATAATAATACAATGTACCAAGGAGGGTGTCTATATCCTGTTTCCCTCTTGAATTCTAAGCTATCAAATATAGAATTAAATATTCTGTCTACTAGCATTAACTATTTTAAATGCCTCATCTACCTAAGGACGAGAGCTATCCGCTCAAGGTCCATTACAATGTACAAGTGCGTCGTCTCTTAAATGGCCCATTTAAGATCACGCAACATTCCCAAAGTATTTTCAAAATGTGTGCTGGCTTATCCAGCTGTCTTCCGCTCCATGCTAGCTTGCTTGATGTGTTGGCGATGCTCCTGCATCAAAAAACGTCACTGTTACCATACCCAAAAATTATGGTTTTGCAAAAGTGAGTATTTTTAGCTCCCTAACCTCCTAGAAAGCTGCGCCCTCCCCAAGGATCATTTTGGCACTTAGAGCGCACCTTTTCAGTGGCAAGATCTCCTGGAAAGTGAAACCCTAGTTTCACAAAGTACCAGAAGTACCAGAAGTACCAGAGTCCCATAAGTACCAGAAAACCAAAAGCACCAGTCCAAAAATCCGCAGATCATATTTGAAGGGGTAAAAGTTGGATTTTCAAAAATTTGACTACACCAGCTAACTCGCCTCAGCTCAGCGCATCTATCCCCTGGATCAAAATTTCAAATTTTGAAGTTTGAAAAATTAGGGTTTCCTCATAAAACCCTAAGTTGCAGTTGCAGTTGCAGTCTTATAACCAACTATAGTTGCAGTACCAGTTGCAGTTGTTGTCGTAGAACCAATTCCAATCACCCTTGAAATTTTCTCAAGAGTTGGCAATGATTGTTGCTGCTACCAAATGGAGCCACTACCTCCAAATGCTATTAGAGGTATGTACTTACATATGTTTAATAATTAAACCCTAAAGAGTATTTGCAGGACAAGGGATCTCTTGCCATAGATCCAGAAGGATCTCAAGATCCAACACATTCAGAGGAATGATGCAACCCAGTGTGATTATTCTAATATGCATCTGTTTGGTATGAAATTATCTTGATCGGTGTTGCATGTTGAGCTATGATCAAGTGGTAGAATAATTAAAGTTGATCATAGATATTATCCACTCTAACCTAACCTTCTATCAATTTAGAGTATTCTCTTAGTATAGAAGATAGGTTGAAGAAAGCCTTGTACACATTGAGTGAAGCGGACACGGAAGAAAAGAAAGCACTCACTTTTGAGGACAATGCTCCAGGTTTATCAATCAAGATTCAAAGGTACGCGACAAGATGATGACTTTAGTTGGGAATAACGACATGGTAAAGTATTATACTTGATAGCATGTAGAATCAAGATCATGAAAATGCTTACCTTTTACTTTACTTGAAGCTAGCACCTCCTCAAGGGAGAAACCTGGAGTATTATTGGTTCAGTTATGCATGGAAGAATTCTTTGATTTTAACACTATGAAATTGTTGACCTCATTGATATTGTATTCCTTACCTTTAATCTTTGCTTTGGATAAATTATAGGTAGTAACAAAGGAGCTATTATGATGATTGTTCATGCTATTACTTTATATATTATCGAGAAGGATGCTATTCTTGCTTGTTGTTTGTTGACCTTCTAGGTCACATGAGGAAACTATAGCAAAGGTTGCATAAGGCAACATGCTAAAGGAGAGATCATAAATGAAGAATCATCAGTGGAGTGGAAGAAGAGGAGGGTCACCCATAAACTGCTATGACCCATGCCACCGAAAACTCATGCAAACTTTGGCATAGAAGATTGGCCCACATCAACCTGAGTGCTACCATACATATGCAAAGTTGTCACAGAGTTTACGAGAACTCAAGGTTGATCCGAGGGAAGTCATATGCAATGGATGTGCACAAGGGAAGAACATCAAAGAACAGTTCAGAAGGATACTTAGGTAGAAGGAGTCAGGAACTCTCCATTCAATTGTGTGGCCCAATGCCGTGTCTCCATTAATGGGTATGTATATACTATGTATCATTCATTAATAGTCATTCTAATAGAGACTAGATATATTTGAAGTGTTCAACAAGATCAAAGGAATTCAAAGCCTTGATAAAGAGAACTATACATGGGAAGATTATGATACCAGTCGGATAATGGAGAATATACCTCCGGAAAAGAGCTCATGAACTTTGCAAGATATTTGGGATCAAGATCCCCAACAAAAGAACGTAGGCCGAGCGGAAGAAAGACTATGCTGTGATCAAAGATCTTCCTATGTGCTTATGGGCAGAAGCAACAATGTGAGTTGTTTATGTAGGGAACCAATTGCCCATAGTGCACTTGGGCTCAAGACACTAGAAAGATATATTTTTGAGAGAAGAAATGAGGTAAGCCATCTCAAAATATTTGAGCATCTGAGTGAACATTCATTATCTTGAAGAAAAGTAGAGTTGGAACCCTTCAAGAAAGGGAATATTTGTGAGGTCTCAAGGCCTTTAGAATCTACATACCCGGTCACCCACATTGATATCAGCAGGGGCGTAACCATTGATGAAGAAGCAACACTTGAAATCAAAGAAGATGTCATCTTGAAGAAGTATGAAGAGGAACTTGTAAATCGCAGTTAGAATCAATGAGAGGGAAGTTCCCAAAGCTATAGAACTAGTGAGGGAATTCGTAGCTTCCCTTGATGAGGAACTCTAGAAGACCATGATATAGAGAAGCTCAAGGCCTCCTCAAATGACCTTCTCCCATAAAGAAAGCTTGCTTGGGCAGAGAGCTTATTCAAGATGGAGAGAAGTATGGTGTTCGAAGAACCTCGAGGCAGAATTGAAGAGACCAAATCCATTCTCCGGTTACATGGCTTTGATATGTGATCTCGCAGATAAAGAGCCTACTTGTTTTGAAGAATCCATCCAGAAAAAGCAATGGGCAGATGCCATGATAGAGGAACACCAATCCATAATGAAGGGAAGACTGAGGTATGGGAAATAGTTCCCGGATCAAAGAAGAATAAATATGGGGTGTCCTACAGATGGCTCTTCAGGAAAATAAAACATGTTGTTGATGGAGTATTGAAAAACATAAATCAAGATTTGTGAGAAGTATAAAGCAAGATTTGTCGCTTGCATCTTTTTCCCAGAAGGAAGGCATTGACTATGAAGAGACATTCACTCTTGTGGCCAGATACACTTCGATCAGGACCATTATAGCTCTTATAGCTAAGATGAAGTGGAAGCTGTACTAGATGGATGTGAAGACAACTTTCCTGAATGGTGTTAACGAAGAGGAAGTGTATATAGAGCAACCCCAAGGATTTGAGGTTGAAGACAGGAATTCTCATGTATGCCGATTGAAGAAAGCCTTATATGGATTGAAGCAAGCTCCCAGAGCTTGGTATGGTTGTATAGACAGTTTCTTGATGAGATTAGGCTTTACCAAGAGTAAAGAAGACTCAAATATCTACTTCAAAATTATGGATAATGAACCAGTAATATTACTACTGTATGTGGATGACTTATTCTTAATTGGAGAAGAAAAGCTCATCACTGAATGTACTTGCCACATAATTTGAAATGAAAGACCTTGGTCTAATGCATTACTTCTTAGGCCTTGAGGTATGGAAAATTCTAGAAAGAATCTTCCTTAACCAAGGGAAGTACATGATTGAAATCTTAAAGAGATTCGACATGCTATAATGCAAGTCCATGAATACTCCCATGGAAGCGAAGCTGAAGCTGTTGGTCGATACTTCATCAGATTTGATAGATGCCACACTGTACAGATAGATTATTGGATCATTGATGTACCTGACAAACACTAGACCAGACATCTATTTTGCAGTGAACACCTTGAGTCAGTTTCTGGTAGAGCCCAGACGTGTTCACCTAGTGTCTGCGAAACATGTGATGAGGTACCTTAAAGGTACAATGGATTATGGTCTCAATGATGATGGAGATCATGAATTCAAATTGAGTGGATATACTGATGCAAATTGGGTAGGAAGTGTTGCTGACAGAAAAATCACTTCTAGATGCTATTTCAGTTTGGGATCAACCATGATCTCATGGCACAGTAGGAAGAAATCCAATATTGCTCTCAGCATAGCGGAAGCAGAGTACATTGCCACATGTTCTTCTAGCTGCGAAGCGATATGGCTTTGAAAGTTGTTGACAGGCCTATTTGATTAGGAGATGAGAGCAACCACGATTCTATGTGATAACCAAAGCTGCATAAACATGACAGAAAATCCTATATTCCATGACATGTCAAAGCACACAGAGATCCACTATCATTTCATCCATGACATGGTACAGAGAGGAGCCTTAAAGCTCCAGTACATTAGCACGGATGAATAGGTTGTTGACGTGTTGACTAAGCCTCTATCTCATGTAAAGTTTGAGCACTTTCGAGATAAGCTTGGTATACTCTGAAAGGACCCTCCCTGAAAGGGGGAGTATATATATCTTCCTTGCTTCTGACCTCGCTATTAGACATAAATCAAGATGAGTCATGCTTCTGACCTTGATATTAGACGTAAAGCATGGCGTTGTGTGATCCTTGCTTCTGACCTCGCTGTTAGACATAAAGCAAGATAATTCATGCTTCTGACCTCACTCTTAGATGTAAACCATGACGCCGTGTGATCCTTTCTTCTGACCTCGTTGTTAGATGTAAAGCAATATGAGTCATGCTTCTAACCTCGTTGTTAGACATAAAGCATGATGTCGTGTGACCCTTTCTTCTGACCTCATTGTTAGACGTAAAGCAAGATGAATCATGCTTCTGACCTTGCTGTTAGATGTAAAGCATGACACCATGTGATCCTTTCTTCTAACCTCGTTGTTAGATGTAAAAAAAGATGAGTCATGCTTTTGACCTCGTTGTTAGACGTAAAGCATGACACCATTGATTCCTTGCTTTTGACCTAGTTGTTAGACATAAAGCAAGATGATTCCTTGCTTTTGACCTCGTTGTTAGGTGTAAAGTGAGAAGTTGATGTGTTCCTTGCTTCTGACCTTGTTGTTAGATGTAAAGAAAGATGAGTCATGCTTCTGACCTAGTTGTTAGACGTAAAGCATGATGTTGTGATTCCTCGCTTCTGACCTAGTTGTTAGACGT
>SNQJ01S0045317.1:135890-150159 GCA_010110895.2 Picea sitchensis | reverse complement strand
TCCACCATGAGTGCAGCCTCCTTGTGCACTATGTGATAAAGATTGACACCCCACCAATAAGTGCCCATCTCTCCCCGAGCTACACAATTTAATTCAACTCTCGCGGGCACCGACGCCACTCATCACTTCCTCCAGTGCTACCACTACACCCCCTAACATAGGTAGCAATGGGTTGTGAACCACATTCATATGTTCCATCTATTCTAAGTATGACTATTACACTCACCATTTCCCAGCATTACCTCAATTTCGACAGACTCTAATGGCAGTCCACTAGAGCTTCCAGTAAGAACCTCCTCCATCTGCATCATCTCACATGCATGTCACTGACATCCACTATGTCACGACCTTGGTCAATGAACGTATGCGATGTCCTTTCACTCTCTGTGAATCACTTGATCACTTCATATACCAATGTCCTACGATCATTGAGTATAGATGTCATCAATCGGCCCTTATTCCCAATCCTACCATCACCCCACTTCCAGTGACACCGGTAGTTCCCCCTACTCCCTCTCCCGATATTGTTTATATCTTCTCCCCCAAGCCCAAGGGACTTCCCACTCCTCCATGGTTCATCGATAGCCTAGAGGAGGATTTGCACCCAAATCCCCCCAATTCTCCAGTTCATTTCCCCATGGAAATCTTATGTCTGACCACCATTTTGAACCCACAATACCTCGATATTTGGTTTATGTCGAGCGAACCATCACAACCTCCTTACGATACCCCCTCTACATCGTCACCACCTGAATACAACCACACGGTGACAATCACCAATGTTATTCCCCTAGATCCACTATATTCTCGACAGTTCCATTGCAACAAAGACATCCTCAAGGAATTAACCACCCCTGATTGCCCATGGGATCTAATCCATCACCGAGCACTCTTTATCTCACAAGATGCCTTTGCTCCTCTTAGCCAAAACTCCATATACACAATCGAATCCAAAGATTTTATCCCATCAGGGCATATAGACTGGTTCAATAACCCTATCCCTGACCCAGATGATTTTGAGGAACGTAGTATGGCCAACATTTCCCCCATTGTCAAAATTGATATTTCCATCAAACCTGGAATCATATAGGAAATCACCATCGACATCGCATGCCGTCCTGAAGAACTCATTACTTACAAAACTCTCTTCCAGGAATACCGAGACATTTTTTCCTTATCATACACAGAGATGCCTGACCTTGATCCCTCTATTGTTGAACATCGTATAGACACATGGCCTGATATTACCCCTTTACGACAAAAGAAATGTCCATTACAACCATCCAAATTAGCATCCATCAAAGCCAAAATTGACAAATTACACACTGTAGGGTTCATATACCCCATCTCATATACATTACGGGTCTCCAACCCCATCCTCGTTAACAAAAAGTAGGGAACTATCTGTGTTTGTATGGATTTTTGTGATCTGAATCATGCTTGTCCCAAAGACAATTTTCCATCACCCTTCACCGAACAAATTATCGATGATTGTGCTGGCCATGAGGCTTTTTCCTTCATGGACGGCTTCTCTGGCTACAATCAAATTCAGATCCACACAGCTGATCAATACAAAACCGAATTCACTAGCCCTTGGGGTACCTTTTCATATCGTGTCATTCCTTTTGGCCTCAAGACCACTGGAGCCACTATTTAACGCGCCATGACATACATTTTTCATGATCTAGCTCAAATCATTCTTGCTTACTTGGACGATCTCACCACTCGATCCAAGAAACACACTCAACACCTGGATGACTTACTCATTTTATTTCATAGGTTTTGTCAGTACAATATCCACTTGAATCCCCTTGAATGTGTATTTGCCATCACCACTGGATGCCTCCTCCGGTTCATCGTCTCCCAACATGACATCACAGTTGACCCCCTCAAGGTCCAAGCCATCACATAAATTCCCCCACCATGAAATTTACGCCAACTGCAGAGCCTACAAGGCAGAGCTAACTTTTTACGCTTCTTTGTCCCCAAGTATGCCACTCAGGCACATGGTTTCGTTCACCTCTTACATCATGATATCCCATTCCAATGGGATGAACATGCCCAAAATGCTTTTGATGATCTCAAAGAAGCCCTCTCCAATGCCCCATTGATTAGTCCACCTGACTATGACCACGACTATATCCTCTACTTATCGGCCTCAGCCATCTCCATAGCAGGAGTTCTCATCCAATTAGGGGATGATGACCGGGAGCATGTTATCTATTATGTTATTAAAAACCTTTCAGGGCCACCTTTGAAATACAATCATGAAGAGAAATGCACCCTTCCAGTTTTCCTCACTATCCAAAAACTATGCCATTACATCCTTCTTCGAACTACCATGGTTGTAGCCGATTGTAACCCAATGCAATACTTTCTCAGTCGCTAACAAATTGATGGAAAATTTTCCCGATGGATCGTCATCCTTCAAGAGTACGACCTCGAATTTTCAACACCTAAAAGCAAGAAATCCCTTGTACTTTTCGAACTCATTACAACATTTCCTTCTGATACTACCAATACCCCCATCAATATCGACTTCCCTGATGAACATCTCTTTTACATTCCCTCGGATGATCCTTGGTACGACGATCTCCTCATCTACCTCTGAACATAGAAGTTCAGCAACCACCTCTCCAGGGACAATCGTCAACACATTTAGCATTAGGCCCCTCACTACCTCCTTATCCCTGATATCTTATATCATCGAGGGGTCGACACCATACTTCGTCGATGTTTGACTATCGACGAATCTGACTGAGTCTTGAATGACTGCCACTGCAGCACTTGTGGTGGCCACCTCTCAGGGATGTCCACCACCCAAAAAATCATTCGAGCAGGTTATTTTTGTCCCACATTGTTTCACGAATGCATCCACGTTGTGAAGTGATGTGACAAATGTCAGCTCTATGCCAACAAAGCGAGAGCACCACCTTCTCTTCTCCACCCAGTCATTACTGTCGGCCCATTTTGCAAATGGGGCATCGACTTCATGACTTGCAACCCCCGATATATTAATGGACACAAATACATCATCGTGGCAGTCGATTATTTCACCAAATGGGCCAAATCCATGCCCACCCACAACAACACCACTGACATTGCAACACATTTTTTCTTCAACCACGTCATCTCCCGATATGGAGTCCCCCTACAACTAGTCTTCGATCACGGGAAACACTTTGAGAATGAGATTTACATTGAACTCTCCTCCAGGTTAGGCTTCTCCCACAAGTTTTCCTCCCCATACTACCCTCAGTCCAATAGACAAGTAGAGGCAGTCAACAAGGTCCTCAAAACCATGTTGCAGCGCATGCTGAACAAACATAATTCCAATTGGTACCTTATGTTGTTTTCCATACTGTGGGCTTATCACATGATAGTTAAAACTGCCACTGGTTTCAATCCATTTCATCTAGTCCATGGGGTCGAGGCCACTCTCCCCATCAAATGCGAAATCCCCACATTACGCACCGCTATCGAGCTATTACCCGACAGTCCTCCAATGGATCAGTGTTTGCTGAACTTAGAGTCACTGGATGAAGATCGTTGGTCTTCATTACAGAACAATGAGGCAGCCAAAAAAAGGTCGAAGGCCACCTTTGATTGCCATGTCAACCTTTGATCATTCAACAAAGGTGACCTTGTGCTTGCTTACGATATCGCCCACAATACCTTCGGCCATGGAAAATTTGAGTCATTATGGCATGGACCTTACATCATTCAACATTGCCTCACTAAAGGTGCATACATCCTAGCCTCTCCCGAAGGCCACCCCCTTAAGGAACCTATCAATGGGTTTTACTTAAAGAAATTTTATGCCTGAGGGTAGCCATGCTACACTAGGATTTTTCTTTTTGTATAGTTTTTAGTCTTCTTTCTTCCTCTATATCGTATGTCTAATCTATCATTTTTGTTATTCACAGATGCCTCCTTCATCGACCTTCCACATCGATTACACCGATGGAGCTAGCCATTGGACACAGAATCTCGCTTCGACCGCTTGGGCCCTCTATACACACTCGCATGAACTTCTCCACTCCAGCGGCATATGCCTGGGCTCAGCTACCAACAACCAAGTAGAGTACACAGCCTTCATTGGCCTCCTTGTCGAGGCCAGTCATCATCATATTCATCACCTTAGCATTTTACTATATTCCCAACTCATCATCCTCCAACTCAACAATGTGTACCATGTACGTGATCCATACCTCTTCCACAAATACCTGCAAGTTAGAATTTTATCTCGACATTTTGATTCAATCACATTCACACATATTCCAAGGCAATTTAATCAAATAGAAAATAATATGGCTAACCTAGTGTTAGATTGGCATTTATCCCATCAAGCTACCATTACAGATACATAACTCATCAGCCGTCTATCAAAACATATAAATTAACCATCTAAACAAAAAACATCATCACGTGTGAACATCATAGAGATCCAAAAATGTATATCCATAAATATATATCAGTCAATGTGCCAACAATGTTTACAAAAAATAGTACATCAAGTACAAGGCCCCTGACAAGCGGTGGTTGAACAGGCCTTGACGAGCTGACGAGCCGACCAACTCAACCTCATGCCCGTGAGGTCCCACATATGCACACACAATGAATAAATGATATAATCAACATCCATCTATACATAAAAAACATGATATATACTATCTAAAGATCGAAACATCTAAGATCATACCTCTATGGTTGAACACCTTTACAGGGGGTAGCACCATATCTGGATCATCTTAGAATTCCACCCCAAAATAAGGATATCGCAGTATGATCTATGCCATATGATGCCACACTTGTGTAGCCTCGACCATGAAATAATGGACACCCTCCCCACCACCATGGAGAACTAGAATCGTCGCCCACCACCTCAGTCACGACTCTCGCATACCCAGGGCGTCTAATTAAACTCTCAGGTGCAACATGAGCTCCCTCTCCAAGAACCATGCTACCAAGATACACCCAAAGGTAAAATCCCCCGAGTTTGTAGCTCGATACCTTTCTAGTTTCCCCACTATCATGGAGAGCAACATCAAGCCCCAAGAAAAATTCTCACCCCCCAGTGCCCTCTGCATAATCCTCAGCTAACCCCCACTAATCCGTTGATTTGCGAGAGATCCATACACCCTCACAATCATCGATGAAACACACCGATGAATTAGGGCCTCCATCACCCGAATCCTCACCATAGATCCAGACATTAAATCCTCTCTGAAATAATAGGTCTGGGCTAGGATAGCCAACTACCCATCCCCATGTATCACCAGCTCGACAGGTAGTAGGGTCCCTCGAAACGAGAGCCCAGTCAAAAAGTATACATCCTCTACAGTAGAGAATGCCAGGTGCTCACCTCGCATGAAGAAACACATCAAATACAGACTCCACATGGAAATCACGAACTGCAGAAGGTACTCTTGTTCCCTCACCAACGAGCACTAAAAAAACTTCAGTAGCCCACAGGCTGCCAAAGAACCACAAATAGTCGGCTTCTCATCTCTCACCGCCTCTCTCAGGCGGGCCCAGTCCCTCTCCCTCCAGTTGATCGGCATCGTCAACTAGTAGCCTACATCCACACATAAAAGATTTGATCAGTCATCACAACTCATAAAAACATCAAAATCTCCAAAAAAGATTAGTTTATACACCCTTTACCTTTACCTCACAGGCGCGGATTTTCCCCCCATAGGTGTGCTCATATGCGCACCTATTCACCCCACAATCGTGAACTCATGCGCGACTGTTCACCTCACATTTGCGCTCTCATGAGTGATTGTTGGCTATATAGGGTTGCACTCATGCACCCCTGTCACACACACAGACACGCATCACAACACATGTGTAACTGTCAGGAACACAGTAGCACATGGATGTGCTAATGTGATTTTCACAGGCGTGCATCCCATGTGCACCTGCTTTCCCCATTTTAGCGCCCCTATGTGCAACTTTCCAAATTACAACTGCACACTTGTGCACACGAAACACTCGATTGCCCGCGCACTGGGGGGGGGCACTCTCAAAAATCCCCCTTGTACGGCCATCCATACAAACCCTACCCAAACAAAACCCCTAGCTACTGTGTCAGAGGATACAACCACTAACCTGAAACTCATTGATACTGAATCGACTGGCTCGATCTCCTAGAATCTCCAAATCTCTCCTCAAATCTCTCATCCAATCACTCTGGCAGCAGGTACAAATGAGGTGGCAATGTGGTCCCTACAACTATATATAGTCCCTTTTGCCAAATTTCCATACTCCATTCCAGGAGCTCCGAGCGTCTGTTTTATGATTCGTCTTCAACCACGGGACCAGTATCCCGCCACCTACACAATCAAAGTCCCCAGGCCACCATCTATCCTCGACCCCCGGGGAGCGATTTTCTCACATCATGCCTAGGTACGCATGATTATGTTAAAAATTATCAAATAATCCTTATATGTTCATTATCTTCAGATATTGTTCACGTCGGGTATTTAGTTTTCATGTGTGCAGCTACTGGGTCACCAAAAATCAGCACGACCTTTTCAGGTATAAAATTGCTACTGGCATGTAATCATTGCCTCTGAATATCAATTGCATCTCTCAGTCACACCCTCCAATATTTTCCTCTAAGGTCCTCCCATTAGGCTCTATGGTACTCACACCTCCATTGCATTTCATTACTCTCACCCGATAGCACTCTTCCCCACATTAGTTGTCCCAATCATAGCCCCCCTTTAACACTTTGACACTCATGCTGCTTTCACCACCTAGGGCTGGGAGTCCTCATAGTCTTTACATCCGTGAGAATTAGCCACATGCTCCTTCTCCTCACTTTGCTAACTTCCCCATAGTGGACTCCCACATAATCTCATCACAATTCACATTTTGACTGCCCCTCTATAGTATCATTAGCCCTCCATATCATCCACCATCAGTTTTCCCATTTGAAAATTGTCCTCCATTCATTTTACCTAATACAGAAACCCACCTATGGGGCCCCCACCCTCCACCTGCTTTCCACGCAACTTTCTCCCTTAGAGGCCAAGCCATATTTCACTGGGGCACCCGTTTCTATATCTGTACACTTTTCCCAACCAATTCTTTATTTATTTTATAAATGTAAAAAGCCTTGGTTTCCAACCTTTACATAGATTTTTGTCATCACCCTTAGCAACCTTCCTTTCTCGGCAGAAGAAACCCATGTCACCCTTGGTTGGGGAATTCATTACCTTCTCCTTCTGTTGACATCGTTCATAAACCCTGAGTATCCCACAATCCATTTCCCCTGATCTCTACATTTGTCCACTTTGTCATGCCTCTGGCACAACTTGACCCTCATCTAGTCGTCCCCCTGACGCTAGATTTAATTCCATGGTTGCTGCCACTTATCCTTCACAAATATCCCCAACCAAGGGAAGTCTTGACTCTCACCACATCTTGACTTCGTCCATGTATCTCCTCAGTCCCTAATATTACTATGTGGATTTCATGAAATCATTTTCTTCTTGGTGTCGCGTCTCCCTTCCTATCGACATCAACACAGTTTCCAGAAGGGCGACAGTATCTTGACTCTCATTCCCTTTCCAGTGAGGTGTCTCGGATGACACACAGAGAGCCATCATTTCTCTCTGCTGTCATTGACCCCCACGACATTTGACTTCAACACCTTATCATGTTGTGGTGGGTCTTGCTTTGAGACTATTGCAGTTGTTTTTTATATTTGTCGAAGACCTCTAAAAGTTGCTAGGCTATCAATGTCTGCATACCATCAACACTTCTTACATGTGTCCTCACCTATTTTCAGAGTTTTTTCACCATCTGAATTGTCCTCTACTATTATCAACACGCCCACGAGGGTGATGTAATCATCTACACCAACACACAGCTTCAGTTACTATATTCCACATTTTTGAGTTACATAACATGAGCTTGGAGCATGCCCACCTTGTTTGTACACATTTTTATTTTTCACACCTTGCAAAAGGATTGGGTCCTACTGGTTCCCCTCCCCCTCTAATGGGTCGCTCTTGAAACTCCTCATAATTCTCTTTCTTACAAAGGTACTCTCAATAGAAGAAACATTGATGTATTTAGGCTATACGTATTCTCCTAACCTCACACATCAGAAGGCATCTGTTATCAGTAGAATCCAACATCTTCAAAAACACCCATTTTTTCATCCATGGCCCAAAAAATGCATTTCCAAAGGGCACAAAACTATACAACTGGTTTAAAAATCAGCATGCGCTAAGGACATAAAGGTAGCGCGCGCACGTGTGACAGTTGCATAACACCAGAAAAGCGCATATGCACCTGATGCGTGACTATGGATACAAAAATCTATGCACACCTCAGAATGACACATTTATGATTTTGGTCAGCCTTCCACCCACTTTTGGTTCATCTCCCAAGTCGATTTGACACCCAAATCTAAGCTGAATCCGAGTGGGGGGCTGATCAAAGACCTAAGGGTGCCCTAAAGAGCCCCTTGTTCACAACAAAGACTAGTTGAATAATACCTCAAAGATTTTCTATAAAAAGAGGCCATGGGTGCACTATATTTTCAAGGAATTCATTTTTGTTGTTATGCTGCCTATATTCTCTTGGAGGATCCTCTTTCTTCATCAAGAGCATATAAGCACCATTTCATTTAGCCATTCATATCACCTCTTGAGTGAATGTGATTTGGATTTTCTTCACCATTTCCTTTTAGTTTCCTACTTGTAAGAAGAGCTCAATCATTGGGGGTTCAAGATCCCTCTCTTAGAGGAAGAGGGGACCCATAGTTCCCCTTTCTCTTTGGTGTTTTCCCACTAATACAACTTATCCATTGTTAGAATACATGTTGTTTATTTTACTGTCATATTTCCCTTATGCACTCTATTTTAGTTTCTTTTATTGTTATTAGCTTAGTTATTTGCTTATTTCTTATGCTTGATGTTTCTAACTCTTGCAATCACTGTTGTCTTGCCCAGCTAACCCATCTGGGCTTGTAAGCGTATTTATTTTTCTCATTTAGGTGACGAAAGGGATGCAACACCATTTCTTTCGTAAGCTCTGCAATCTATAGATTTATGTCCAAAGTTAGTACAAATAAAACAATGACCATAAAATAATTTTTCATACCTGAGAGTGAATGACATTATTTGTGATGTAGTCCTTCTGAAATCATGCCTTGGGTGATCACGATCTTCTCTTCAATTGTTTCCTTCATAATGATTGAATCTTCTTTGATTCTTAAAAGAGGGAGGTCTTCTTTGATATATGCCTCTTCTGTAATCTTCTTCTTGAGTTTTCTTCATTTCATTTGAGGGATCACATTCTTCTTTCTTAATATAATATTTGATAACTTCTGCATAACTCTTAGCCTTCTCTTCATTATTCCTTTCTAGTAACCTGTAACATTTTTCTTCAATTTTCTTTACTGGTGATGTGTTGTTTCATTTCCCTTCAACGTTCTTGTTGATATTGACGACTTTAATTCTTAATGTGACAACTTCTTCTTAAAGCTTCTCACAATCTTCTTCTTTCTTCATCATTTGGATCTCCATGACTTCTTCCTTTCTCTTTTCTTCTTCAAAGAGACAATTTCTTCTTCAAGTCTTATTTCATGTTGACTAAATTATGCTTCAATCTTATTTAAATCCATAGATCTTTCCTTGAGATGGATAATCAAAATATCTTCTCTCTTGTATGCTTATTTTCTTTGTGCTACTATTTCGGCTTCCAAAAACTGTTTTTCTTCCAACTGTCTTTTGTGTGTTTCTTCAATACTTCTAGCTTCTTCTATTTGGAATGTTAGGTTTGTAATCATCTGTTGGACTTCTTCAGAGTTGATTTTTTGAGACTCCCTTTTTATCTTGATCAATTTCTTCTTCTAGTGACTTGTTTTTCTCTCTTTCTTTGACCATCTTGTTTAAAGCACTTGTTAGGTGTCTCTCATAATCTTCTTCTTTTGAATCTGTCTGATTTGATGAGATTATTTCTTCCCATAATAATTCAAAATATTCTTCATTATGATTAGAATGTTCCATATATGTGGTAGAATGGGATTTATTAGAGTCTAGATTATATAGCTTATCCTAAATTTCTTTAGTTGATGAACAATTTCCAATTTTCTCTCTTACTGGATTAGGCAATTCTTCATAGATGAAATCTATTGCTATTTTGTTTTCTATTTTCAATTCCTTCCTAGTTGCAGTCTTTGGTTTCCTTGTAGTAGTGTATCTTGTCACAATTGATTGCCAAATCTCAAATCCTTATGCTCCTAGAAATGCTTTCATTTTTGCGCTCCAAAAAGCATAGATTTGTTCATTAAACTATGTTATCCAAATCTTAGTGTACTCAATGATATTCCTTCTAGTGATTAAACTATTTTTTGAAGGACCAACTTTGATACCAATTCTTGGAATAATGAGAGGGGGGAGGGGATCAATATGAGCACTTTTTACCACTTTCAATCACAATATATAAACTTCAACTTTATCAACAATATATATTTTATGATTACATTCAATATATCATGAGCAAATAACCATAAACAATACCAATCAGCAATATCACATCAAATGTTTTCTATTTTGTTTTCTATTTTCAATTCCTTCTCATATATATCAATAATACATTCATAGGAAGCACCAACTTCCCAATTCTCCAACACCAACTGGAAGGAGGCACAAACCCCTTGATTTATAGGCACCAACCTTAAGGAATCACCAACTCCCTAAGTTCTTCAGCACCAATCGAAAGGAGGCTATGGCCCCTTGATTTACATGAACCAACCTGGAGGAACAACCAACTCCTTGAGTTCTCTGGCACCAACTAGAAGGAGGCTATGACCCCCTTTCCTTGCCCTGTATTACTGCCCTGAAATATAAGTGTAGACTCACTGTCACTACCACTGATCAACTTGTACCTGCCACTGTTACCAATACATCAACCAACCTGCCAGTGTCAGTTAAACAAACCTGTCACTATTAGTGTCACATCAAACAGCCTGTAACTTTCATTGTCACATCAACCAACCTATCACTGTCACTATCACATCAAATTATGACTACCAATGTCACATCAACTTGTGACTACCACTATCACACCATCCTATCACTAATGATCAACCAACTATATCTAGATCCACTCACATGGATACCAAAACCATCACCAAACCATGTACATCAACCATGTACATAAAACCTGTTGCTACACATTAGTTTTTCACAACTGATAATGCTCACCTACCTTCCATCATCCAAATCTTAAAATCCATGATCATTCAAGAAATACCTTTCCATGAAATAAGTAAAATTTATTAAAAACACTATTTTATGAAAGTGTCTCATGTTGCACCACTTGATCATGTGACACTCTTAAGTGTCACATGTTGCAACACTACAACTTGCGACAGTATCTCATGTTGCACCACTGCAACCTGCGACAGTGTCTCATGTTGCTAGTTCACAGGGTGCGACACTGTTTGAAAGGAAGGAAAAATGAGAAATTCATGAAGTTTCTAGAAGAGAATCTTTGGATATGAGGTGTCCTCCGATTGGTTTGGATCTCACCCATATTCCTGATTTGGTAGATCATAACCTCTCATCCTAAAATCCTCTTCAATCTATAAAAGGAGACTTAGCTCAAGAGAAAAAGGTTAATAGCTAATGGATAATAACTAGTAGTGAATAATGTTTTATTGCTTTAGCTTCTGATTTGTGATTAGAAGATTTTTTTTTGGCCTTGAGAGATTCTTGTGTCAAAGTATTCAGTTGATGGTGATGGAAATCATGGAAGAAATATGGATATTGGAGCAATGAACCATTGGAAAGAGCCTCACAACACCAAGGCACTAGTTATTATGAAGACCTTTCTAAATTTTATCCTATTCTGGAGAGTGAACTTGTACAAGATTCCACACACTCAATAATTGATATCTGATTTTGAAACTGGCAAAAAATATACTAAAGACAATTATATTTCCACTAAAATTAGTCTCATAGAATTTGGATCCTCTATGAAGAATTTATGACTGTGTTACCCAGAACACCTTTTTGAGACTAGTTTCAGGACTATCCAAAAACCCTATATTCCATAGAGTGTATATTTAAACATACAATGACACAGAAGCTAAAATGTTTACCACATGTACCTTGCTATGTATTCTCAACAACCTCCAATTTTCACTATCTGAATCATTCTAGAAAACAAGTTATAGTGAAAATGGTAATATTACCTTAAAATAACATACCTTAGAACACATCATCACAAAACTTCATCCTCCCTTGGAATTTCTCCCTTCTTCACTTCATATTCCCTTTGAAATTTTCCTCAAATCTCCTTGGCTACCTCATATAAGAATCACTTACTCACATAGAATATATTCAATAGAATGTCTGTGTGAATGTACTTATGAGTGACTTCTTGAGGTGTATATATATTTTTTCTAAGTAACATATATCATTAACTTTAGGGCTTCTTGAAATTTCTTGTTACAAGCACTTTACCCTTTCATTAATGACTTGCAACCAATTATGGGCTTCTTAACCCATATTTGGGGCTTCCACAGGGGCTTCTTAACCCATCTTTGGGGCTTCCAACTTCATGACCTCATAAATCCTCAATCGTGAGGAATTACGTGATGTTCCACGTACCATTGGAAATAGCATGACGATGACTATCCATGTGTGAATATGTTAACTGCATTTACATTTTCTTTCATATCCTTATTCCTCAAACAAATTCAAGCATGACCACACCTATGGGTTTCTTGTATACTTATTCAAAGCATCTTTTTGTGAGGGCCATGCTTAGAGTTGTGCCATAAGTGGACCAATTTGGAGACTTCTCAAATACACCAATCACATTTGTTCACATCAATGAAAACCACTACTTGTTGACATCAATGAAAACCAACTATCCAACAACATCAATGACAACCAGTTTTCCAACAAGAAGTCATGTGGGAGTGAAGGTGAAAATGAGGGTATGGTATCCCACATTAAAAAACAAAAATAATAAGTATAAAACTTAATGAGGGTGTAATATTGGTAATGCAAAAGTGTAGGGATGCAAATTGAATGTCATGGGATTGTGGGTGTGGGACACAAGACATGGGGAATAAAGGTAAATGAAGAAGGAGGTTGTCCTCCATCCACAATAAAATATTTAGTGTAAAGAGGATTTAAACTTGGTAATTCATGAAAAATGACTAAGTGTTGGGTAGGTAAGTCATAGAGTTACATGAGAACAATAAAATGAAAATGAAATATGAAATATAGAAAATGGAAAGTGGAAAATGGAAATATGAAAAATGGAAAATGGAAAAAGGAAAAAGGAAATGGGAAGAGTAAAATGGTAAATGGAAAATGGAAAATGAAAATGAATTATGAAAATGAATGTGGAAATGAATTATGAAAATGAACTAAGAGGATAATGAAAATGGAAATGGGCTAAGTATGGAAATGGCTAAGTGTGGAAAATAGTTAAATATGGAAATGGTGTGGAGGATTGGAAAAATGTCTAAGTATGGAGAGTAGTGAGGAAGGAGAGTAGAGTGGAAAGAAATAAAAATGGCTAAGTATAAAGTGTGGAGAGTGGAGAATAAGGAAAATGAAAAAATGGCTAAGTATAAGGGAAATAATATGTGGGAGAAAAATGGCTAAGTATGGGGCAACAGTGTGTCAGAGAAAAATGGCATATCTTAGGCATATGAGACCCATTTTAAATTATGTAAAGTGTTGAACCAATATTATACATAGAGATATTTAATGATAATATTGTATATTGTTTTGGATACTTGCACATAAGATCTAGGTAACAATGAAGCATACACAACATGCAATGGTGTGAAGAGAAGAGACAAAAGTGGAGGAAAGAATGAAAGAATTTCTATTAACCGAATGAGATCAAAGATACAATACAAGTGATATAATATATATGACACAACTAAATCACCATAGTGGTAAACTACTGTGCATTAGGAGTGTTCTAGAGAGATCTGACACACACTAGAATTCATTGAAATCAACTACCACGTAGTCCTAGTTAAATGGTCATGCAGTCATCAGTTAACTAACCAAACCAGAGTGAAATGTGGAGGCGATCACTCACACATGTGGAATGCACCTTACTGGTGATGATTCCAAGGAAAGTGTGAATCATTGGTGATTATACCAAGGTTATCATGCAACACTTGATGATAAAGTCGAGGTTGACATGCAAAACTTCACTCAACTAGTCTAACTGATCGATAACTGAGAATTGATTGGAGGGTATGTGT
>SNQJ01S0045317.1:107292-126782 GCA_010110895.2 Picea sitchensis | reverse complement strand
TAGATCTCTTAGTGTTGTAGGATCTGGAACAATTCAAGTAGATAATGGTCATTTCAATGATGTATTATTTGTTCCAATTCTTTCTTGTAACCTTCTATCAGTATATCAAATCACTAATTCAGGTGAAGGTAAAACCGTAGAGTTTTCACCTCACCAAGTTGTAATCAAGGATCTAAAAGATCCTAAGAATGTTCTTGCAACTGTAATTGCTGATGATATTACCAGGTTGTACAAGTTTGACAACTTTGGGTCATCATATTTTTCATCAATTTTTGTTGCTCATAGCAATGACTTGAGAAAACTTTGGCATGAGCGGTTTGGTCATAAAAACTATCGCTCATTGCATAAACTATGTAATCAACAGATGGTGACTGGTCTTCCTCCCATTTCATATAGAGGTGGTGTTTGTGTCGGTTGTATTCTTGGAAAAAATCATCGGGACGATTTTGACAAACGTGCCTCTTGGCATGCCTCGCGCCCTTTGCATATTGTTCACAGTTATTTGTGTGGTCCACTTTCTTCTCCTTCTTTTTTTGTGTGCAATTATTTCTTAACTTTCATTGATGAATTTTCTAGATGTACTTGGGTTTACTTCTTAAAAATTAAGAACGAAGTTTTTGACAAGTTTTGGGCCTTCAAGGCCCTTGTAGAAAATAAATCTGGACATCAAATTCAAAATTTAAGAACAAATAATGGAGGTAAATATGTGAAGAATAATTTTACAAGTTACTTCACTACACAGGGAATCCAAGTGCAACAAACTGTTCCATATACACCACAAAAAAATGGTGTTGTTGAGAGAAAGAACCTCACATTAAAAGAAATGGCTAATTGTATGATCCAATCTAAGGGATTAAGTCTAAAGTATTGGGAAGAAGCAATCAACTGTGCAAATTACATAGTAAATCACACTCCCAGAAAGACTCTTAAAAATATAACACCGGAAGAAGATTGGACTAAAATAAAACCATATGTAAGTCACTTCTGTGTATTTGGTAGTATAGCATGGGCTCACATTCCTGATGAGAAAAGGAAAGCATTGCAGCCTAAAAGTGAGAAGTGTATGTTTGTTGGTTATTATGAAGATGTCAAAGGTTATAGACTTCTTCAAACACATTGTAATGAAATTAGTCTTAGAAGAGATGTTAAATTTGATGGAAATCTCTTGGCCTGTGAGCCTAATTCGGTGATTGTGCCTTCTTCGGCCTCTGATCCATCTTTGAAGTCTGTTCCTTCTTTTGTTCCTATTTTGTTTTCTTCTTCATATGATGATAGTGAGGATGAAAATCAACCTTCGCTTGCTCACATTCCTCCAGATGAGCCCTTTGAACCTCAACTAGCACCAGCTCCACCACTTCCTAGATGGGTCCATTCAACACGAGAAGTAGTTGGTGATCTTGTCGGTGATCCTTCATATCAATGTGAGACACACTCACAATTCCAGGGACCCTCTTCTCTTTTGGCTCAAGTTTCAGAGAGTCATGATCTAGAGACATTTGCAGGAGCCTCAGGTCATCCATATTGGGATACGACAATGAATGGAGAATATCGTTCTTCAATGGAAAATGATACTTGGGATCTTCTACCTCTTCCAAAAGGAAGAAAAATTGTCAGATGTAAATGGGTCTATAGAACTAAGTATGAATCAGATGGAAGTGTTGAAATACACAAGGCTCAATTAGTTTCCAAATGATTTATCCAAGTTGAAGGAATTCACTATAATGAAGCCTTTGCCCCTGTAGCCAAAATGAATTCCATCTTATTTGTTCTTTCCCTTGCTGACTCACATAAATGGGAGGTCCATTAGATGGATGTTAAATCCGCCTTATTTCACAGAGAGTTGAAAGAAGAAATCTACATGGAACAACCTCCTGGATATGTCCAAAATGACTCTAGCCTTGCTTGTCACCTTAAGAAATCTATTTATGATGTTAAGAAATCTCTCCAAGCTTGGTATGACAAAATGGACAACTTTCTTATTGCCACCAGATTCTCTAGATGCCATTCTGATCCTAATGTCTATACCAAGATAGTAGGAAGCCATCTCATAATCCTTGTCCTTTATGTTGATGACCTTATCCTTACTGGTGGTGACTCAAAAATTTTAAACCATGTGAAAACCAGCCTTAGTAAGAAATTTGAAATGACAGACTTAGGCTTTTTGCACTATTTCTTTGGCCCCCAAGTTTTTCAAACCAATGAAGGAATTTTTCTTTTGCAGTCTAAGTATGCTTGTGACCTTCTTCATCACTTTCACATGGATGATTGTAAACCAACCCCTTCTCCCTTCCAGTCTGGAATCAAGATTACTGCCACATGTACTTCTCCCAAAGTTGATGCCAACCTGTACTGTCAGCTAGTTGATAGCCTCTTATACTTGACTCATACTTGTCCTGATATTTCCTTTTTTGTTGGTATTGTTGACCAGTATATGCAAACACCCCATGAAAGACATTGGAAAGCAACTAAAAGGATACTTCGCTATGTACGTGGTACAATTCAGTTCAAGATACATTACAGTTCAAAGGGGACTCCTTTATTGGTTGGCTTCACTGATTCCGATTGGGCCGACGAACCTGATGATCGGAAGTCTACTACAGGTTATGTTTTCAACCTTGGTTCAGGACCTGTCACTTGGGTCTGTAAGAAACAATAAGTTATTTCACTTTTTCAACATAAGCATAGTAAGGAGCAATAGTAAATGCAAGTCAGGAAGCCTTATGTATTCAATAGATTCTTTCAGAATTTGGATTCCAGTAGCAGCATCCGACTAGCCTTTGGTGTGACAATTAGAGTGCCATCAAGATCACCAAATACCCAGTTCAACATCAATGCAATAAACACATCGGGTTGCACATGCACTTCATGAGAAAGCTCATTCATGATCAAATTATTGACATGCTCTTTTGTCCTACAAAAGATCAAGTTGTACACATTTTCACAAAGTCTCTTACAGAAGTGAAGTTTTACAAACTTCGATCTAAGTTAGGACTTCAGGAAGTTGTCATTGAGGGGGGATAGGCTCTAATGCTTCCTTCCTTCTCCTATTGTGTCACTATTGTAAATACTTCAATCTTATCCCAAGTTGTTCCTAAGGGGCGATGTTAGGATATTTATGCACTTAGAAGTTAGTTAATATCTACTTGGTCTAATGTGTCGTTAGGTAAAAGTGTGTTTCTTAGTGTGTTTCTTTAGTATGCATTAGTATGCATTTGTAGTTATGAAATCTGATGATCACGATATGTTCCCGACATAGAGTGATCCAACAATTCATATTCTCCTCGATCTTAATGACCATTGATATGTGGCTTAACAACCGATTGGTCCATGATCTCTATTTAAAGAGAATGGAGGGTCATTTTCCAATGATTGATTATGAGAAACTCTCTTGTAAAATATCTATGTAATTTTTTTCTTTTGCATTAACAAACTACTCCAAGTGGTTGCATTGGTTGGGTCATGGATGTTTCCCTGTAGGGGTTCTACCACTTCAAAACATCAGTGTGTTGATATTTGATCTGGTTGTGTGAGTGGTTTCTGAAGGTGTTCGTCGTCTGTTAGAATGCCTGTGTTGTCAAACATGGTATCAAAGCCTATTTGAAGACTCACTCCTGTTGTAGATCGAGATCGTGAAGCTGATTTTCTTCATCTCCATTTTATTTCATTTTTGTACATTTTTGGGCTGAGAGGACTAGTACATTGCGTCCAAAGTGCTCTTTTCAGTTAGGAACACTTTTAATTTCACTCAAAAAGGTTTATGTTTTCCCAAGATATGACCATTTCAGTCAGATCCAAAGGTATAAAGCCCGAATATGCATTTTTAAAATTTTTGCAGAGTATTAATTTGGTTTTATTTTGGTTTTATGCTATTTGTTCCTGGGTTTCTACTCTTTTAGATATCTATATTATCTTTTCCCCATGCCCTGTGTGATCTCGAAAAATCATAAATAGATAGGAAAAGGTGCATCTTCTGGGTAGGCTAACTGAGATCTAACCCTTGTCATCGAGAAGAGAAATTTTTTTCTTGTGCGAAAATAACTTTTTTTTCGCACTCTCTCCAAGGCCATCTTCATAAACAACAACAACAACACCCCTAATCCTCTTTCTAAACAATACAATATCTTTTGTTAGCCCATTTGGTAACATATAGGAAAAAGTGTATCAGATAGGAAAAAGTGCATCTTTCAGGTAAGCTAACTAAGATCTAACCCTTGTTGTCATCAATAAGGAAAATTATTTTCTTGTGTGAAAAAGGTTTTTTTTTAGCAAAACCATACAATATGTTTTGCTAGCCCATTTGGTTAAAAGTTGTCTTATTAAGTAAGAGGTCTTGAGTTCATGTCTCTCTTTTTGTTACTTTTTTTAAAAAAAATTCATGCTCCATTGTAAAGTGTATTTCACTTCAAGTATAAAAGTGAATCACTTTAAGTAGCTTTAATACTTTATTTTAGAGTTATTTATTTTGCATGTGGTTTTTCTTTTATAAAGTAACTTCATTGTAAAAGTGATCCCCACTTATTTTTATAAAAGTGGGTCACTTCATAAAGAAACTTACATCACCACGTGGTCCTTTGGTTACTATTTATGCTTTTTTTTTTAAAGGACAAAACTTTCACATCCGAAGTCCGTTTTTAGTGCTGTATTTTTAAAACCGCATAATTTTTTGAGATCTTTCCATCCAGATCATCAGTTTCAGTTTTTAAATACATATTATCTACATATTTAATATGTCTTCTTCCAGTAATATTTTTCTTACTAACACCAACTACTTTCAATGGAAATCTCATATGGAGGATTTATTAAGAAGTAAAGGCTTGTACTAGATTACCTTGGGAAAGAAAAAATAACCCACTAATGATAATAAGAAATTCAAATGGGATAATAGGAGTGACGAAGCAGGTGCACTAATTATAATTTCCATCTCCCATTATTTAAGAATCCACCTTAAAGAAACTGATGGCCCCGATGAATCTTGGGAAAAGACTGAAATTGTGTTTGGTAAACTCAATATTATTAGAGCACAACAATTAAAAAATCAAGTACTGACTTTAAATCCAAGTGATTTTTCTTGCATTGGAGACTATTTGTGTAAGTTTAAAACACTCAGAATTTTATGTGAAGGATGTGAGATAAAGATGGAGGAAGAGCATTGCATCTATATTATTCTCTCTAACCTAGGTAGTGCATATTTTGTGTTTGTATCTACCTTTTATGCCATGAGAAAGGCTCTAGGGACATCTTATAAAAAAACCACTCTTGAGTCCTTTTGTGCTTCTTTGATTAGAGAGGAAGATAAACTTGTGCAACTTGGAGTGATCAACACTGCAGGTGCCTCCAACGAAGCCTTAGTTTCCCAACAGAAAGATAAACCCAAGAATCCCAAGAAGCAACTTCCTCACTAAAACATTAAGCAACACAAGGGTCCCAAATCCGCTCATACAACTTCAGCTCCTAATAGTAACAAAGGAGAAAAATATAAAAATAAGAAGACTGGCAGAAATTGAAACTTTTGTGATAACAGTGGTCATGATGATTCCAAATGTTTTAAGAAGATGGCATCTTTAGAAGCAATGATGAAGAAGAACAACATCAATATTGATTCCACTTCTTCTTCTTCTTCTCATGGACATGCACTTTCTACTTCTAGTTTCTCCTTCAATACAACTTCTACTTCTTCTTCTGATGAGTGGCTTATTGGTTTTGGAGCATCTTATCATATGGATAAGGATAAAGACATATTTTCTACTCTAAACAAATGTAACACCAAGAAAATATTTGTTGGTTATGATAGATCTCTTAGTGCTGTAGGATCTAGAACAGTTCAAGTAGATAATGGCCATTTCAATGATGTAATGTGTTCCAATTATTTCTTGTAACCTTCTATCAGTATATCAAATCACTCATTCAGGTGAAGGTAAAACCATGGAGTTTTCAACTCACCAAGTTGTAATCGAGGATCCAAAATATCCTAAGCATGTTCTTGCAATTGTAATTGTTGATGATATTACCAGGTTGTACAAGTTTGACAACTTTGGGTCATCATCTTTTTAATTAGTTTTTGTTGCTCATAGCAATGAATTGAGAAAAATTTTGCATGAGCGGTTTGGTCATCTAAACTATCACTCATTGCAACAACTATGTAATCAATAGATGGTGACTGGTCTTCCTCCTGTTTGATGCAGAGATGGTTTTTGTGCCGGTTGTGTTCTTGGAGAACATCATCAGGACAATTTTGGCAAATGTGCCTCTTGGCATGCCTCAGACCCTTTGTAGCTTGTTTGGAATGATTTGTCTGGTCCACTTTCTTCTCCTTATTTTTCTAGGTGCAAGTGATTCTTAACTTTCATTGATGACTTTTCTAGGCATACTTGGGTTTACTTATTAAAACATAAGAGCGAAGTTTTTGATATGTTTCTGGCCTACAAGGCCCTTGTAGAAAAGAAATTTGGACATCAAATTCAAAAGTTAAGAATAGGTAATGGAGGCGAATATGTGAACAATAGTTTTATAAGTTACTGCACTACATAGGGCATCCAAATGAAACACATTGTTCCATATACACCACAACAAAATGGTGTTGCTGAGAGAAAGAACTGCACATTAAAAGAAATGGCTAATTGTATGATCCAATCTAAGGGATTAAGTCTAAAGTATTGGGCAGAAACAATCAACTATGAAAATTACATAGTAAATCGCACTCCCAGAAAGACTCTTAAAAATATAACACCGAAAGAATCTTGGACTAAAATTAAACCAGATGTAAGTCACTTCTATGTATTTGGAAGTATAACATGGGCTCACATTCCTTATGAGAAAAGGAAAGAATTGCAACCTAAAAGTGAGAAGTGTATATTTGTTGGTTATTCTAAAGATGTCAAAGGTTATAGAATTCTTCAACCACATTGTAATGAAATTATTCTTGGAAGAGATGTTAAATTTGATGAAAATCTCTTGGGCCATGAGCCTAATTCGATGATTGTGCCTTCTTCGGTCTACGAACCATCTTTGGCATTTGTTCCTTATTTTGTTCCTATTCTGGTTTCTTCCTCAGATGATGACAGTGAGGATGAAAATCCACCTCCACCTACTCACCTTCCTCTAGATGAGACCTTTGAACATGAACCAGCACCAGCTCCACCGCTTCCTAGATGGGTCCATTCAACACGAGAAGCAATTGGTGATCTTGTCGGTGATCCTTCAGATCAACGTTGGACATGTTCACATTTCCAATGATACTCTTCTCTTTTGGATCAAGTTTTAGAGACTCTTGATACAAATACATTTGCAGAATATTTAGGTCATCCAGATTGGGATACAACAATGAATGGAGATTATCATTCTTTAATGGAAAACGATACTTTGGATCTTGTACCTCTTCCAAAAGGAAGAAAACTTGTTAGATGGAAATGGGTCTACAAAACTAAGTATACATCAGATGGAAGTGTTGAAAGGCACAAGGCTTGGTTAGTTGCTAAAGGATTTTCCCAAGTTGAAGGAATTGACTATAATGAAACATTTTCCCCTATAGTGAAAATGAATTCCATCTGCCTTGCTCTTGCCCTTGCTGCCTCACATAAATGGGAGATCCATCAAATGGATGTTAAATACGCCTTCTTGCATAGAGATTTGCAAGAAGAAATCTACATGGAACAACCTCTTCGCTATGTCCAAAATGACTCTAACCTTGTTTGTTGCTTTAAGAAATCTCTTTATGGTCTTAAGAAATCTCCTCGAGCTTGGTATGCCAAAATGGACAACTTTCTTATTGACACTGGATTTTCTAGATGCCATTATGATCCTAATGTCTATACCAAGAAAGTAGGAAGCCATATCATAATCCTTGTCCTTTATGTTGATGGCCTTATCCTTATTTGTAGTGACTCAAAAAATTTATACCATGTGAAAACCAACCTTAAGAAGAAATTTGAAATGACAGACTTAGGATTTTTTCACTATTTCCTTGGCCTCCAAGTATTTGAAACCAATGAAGGAATTTTTCTTTCCTAGTCTAAGTATTATTGTGACCTTCTTTGTCGCTTTCACATGGACGATTGTAAACCAACCCATTCTCCCTTCCAGTCTAGAGTCAAGTTTACTGCCACCTGTACTTATCCTGAAGTCGATGCCACCCTGTACCGTCAATTAGTTGATAGCCTCTTATACTTGACTCATACATGTCCTGATCTTTCTTTTGTTGTTGGTCTTGTTTCCTGACATATGCAAACACCCCATGAAAGGAATTGTAAATCAACTAAAAGGATACTTCTCTATGTCTATGGTATAGTTCAGCTCGAGATACATTACAATTCAGGGGAGACTCCTTTATCAATTGGTTTCATTGATTCAGATTGGGTCAGTGACCTTGATGTTCAGAAGTCTACTGCAGGTTATGTTTCCTGCCTTGGTTCATAACCTGCCACTTGGGTCTGTAAGAAACAACAGGCTATTTCACTTTCTTCAACAGAAGCAGAGTACCGAGAAGAAGTAAATGTGAGTCAAGAAGCCTTATGGATTTGACAGATTCTTTCATAGTTTGGATTCCAGCAACAGCATCCGACCATCCTTTGGTCTGACAATCATAGTGCCATCAAGATCGCCAAATACCCAATTCAACATCAGCGCAAAAAACACATCGAGATACGCATGCACTTCATCAAAAATAACATTCATGATCAAGTTATTGACATCCTCTTTTGTCCTACAAAAGATCAAGTTGTAGACATTTTCATAAAGTATCTTACAGAAGTGAAGTTTTCCAAACTTCAATCTATGTTAGGAATTCATGAAGTTGTCATTAAGGGGGGATAGGCTCTAATGCCTCCTTCCTTCTCATATTGTGTCACTATTGTAAATCCTTCAATCCTATCCCAAGTTGTTCTTAAGGGGGGATGTTAGGATATTTAGACACTTAGGAGTTAGTTAATATCTACTTGGTCTAATGTGTCGATGGGTAAAAAATTGTTTCTTAGTTTGTCTCTTTAGTATGCATTAGTATGCATTTGTAGTTAGGAAATCCGATGGTCACGATATGTTCCCAACATAAAGTGATATGACGGTTCATATTATCCTCGATATTAATGGCCATTGATCTATGGCTTAACACCCAATTGGTCCATGATCTCTATTTAAAGTTCATGGAGGGTCATTTGTCGATGATCGATTGTGTGAAACTCTCTTGTAAAATCTCTCTGTAATCTTTTTCTTTTGCATTAATAAATTGCTCCAAGTGGTCGCATTGGTTGGGGCCATGGATGTTTCCCCATAGGGTTTTTTTCCACATCAAAACATTAGTGTGTTGATCTTTGATCTAGTTGTGTGAGAGGTTACTGAAGGTGTTCATTATATGTTGGAATACTTGTGTTTTCAAACATGAGAAATGAGCTCAAATAGAAAATGGAAGGAAGACACTTGAATTCTAGTTATTAAGATATATTTTTTCTTCAAGAGCTCATATTCTTTTTTATCAGTGCTTTCCCATCCTTTCCTTCATATATCAAGAGACTCATCCTTTTCTTTGTTTAATCTGATGACCATAAGACTACTATGGTATATCCCTCTTTGAAAGAAGAATATCTGTATTCTTATTACATAATTGATGTTGACCCTAGTCCTTCATCTGAAGCATATGAGAACAATGTTTGTATTCAAATCCTTCATGAACATGATCAACCTTGTAACCATGTGAATAATACAACTGATTCGCCACCTTCTCTGATCATAGTAACATCTTTTACCACCATTGTTGGAATTTTCAATCAATCCATTGAACCTCACTTTCATCCTACTGATTCTCAGTCTAGAAAAAAGAGAAAAAATGTTTAAACCCTTAAAAATACCATCTACTCTTCATCCTTACCCTCCCAAGATTTTATAATATATGCCTCTTTTTTGTTGGATAAAATCATATTGTAGATGAGAATCATTTGGGATCTTTTCATAATGTCATTGACAATTTGAAAATCATGCATTATGATGTTGTTATGAGGTTTTTTTCCAAATCTTTGGTTGGAGATGCTTTTTTGTGGTTTAAAAATCTAGAGGTTGGTTTCAATTGTCTGTGGGATAATTTATTTGGTGCATTTTCAAAGCACTAGGAATAGAAAAAATATCTTGACCAATACTTTGTTTATTTTTATGATTTGAAAAGAGGGGAGGATGATGCTCTTGTTATTTTCAATAGGAGATTTTATAGTTTTTATTGCAGCATGGATTTAGATATTCGACCTCCAAAAAATGTTTCTAGACTATGTTATGTAACAAATATTCATCCACATTCATCTCTTATTCTCCTAGAAATGAGGTATGTCACCTTGCAGCAAATGTTCATTGACAATCAAAAGGTTGAGGATAATATCATAGCCCATGGAAAATTTTCAGATCAAGTTAAGGATGAGGAGTGGAATGCAAATAGAGTTGACGGTGAACATGAACAAGAAGGATGCCATGAGAAGGAGATGACATAGTAGACTGTTGAGGAGAAAGTTGTTGTCTCTAGATTTTGTATTTATGATCTTCAAGATTCCTTTGGTTAACCTGCATATCATGATTACAATGACTATGATGAGGTTGATTTCCAAAAAAAATCAGCAATATCCTTTCATCCAGAAAAGGATTATTTTCAACAGTCTTATGAAAGCGTTCAACCCATTTATGATAGTTATGACCTCTATCATAGGGAAAATTGTGACTTAGTTGGAGGTAAGTCATTTCCCTTATGATTTTCTTCATTTAATCTTTTGAAAGAAAAATTTGAAGTTGCTTATAGTGCAAAGAGAGTTGAGTTTCAAAATCACACAAGTTTTTTGGAACATAATGATAACATTATAAGTCAACAACAACCTTTCCATGTTTTTAGTGATCCTATTCTTCTCTATATGGATAATTTTATTGAGGTTGAAAATGATAAGGAAAATGATCAGAATGTTGCCATTTGTTCTGAGAATGATCTTGCATTTGAAAACTTAGAACATGAACCATCAACATTTGAAGAAAAGGATACAATGAAGAAAGAATCTTTTATGTTACTCTATACTTGTGAACAAGAAGAAACTGTAGACACAAGTTGTACTTTCTTTTTTATCTATCAACAAGTGTTATTCACACATATTCTTCAAGATCCTTTTGCATTTATGTTGGAAACATCAGAGAAAGAGACCTTTATGAGTTACCTAGAATCAGTTAGTGGAGTTGGTTCTTCAAAATGTATGAGTTTTCAAATTGGATTTAATTTTCAATTTGAATTTCCATTAAGTAGGGTTATGCAAGGAATTCAATTAGTAGATGATGCAGGAGCATCTCTCCATGTCAATCAGCCAGCCAACCAGCCCACATCAGCGCACACATTCAATGAAGAGAGGTGCAACCCTCATTTCAAATTTGAATTTGAATGTAATTAAATGAATGTAAGGTTGTTGAGTTGTAAAGCCGTGCTTTGCACAGGCATAGCTGTAGGGAGCCTTGAATTTTTGTAAGGATGAAATTTAGATCCGATTATGAAATAGACAATCCATTCAATGTAATTGAATAGGGTAGGTGAAATTGGAGGGAAGAGCTCAAAGAGCCCCCTCATTTAAAATATCGAGAGATCTTCTTTGTATTAAGAGAGATAAGAAATCAGAGAGAGATCAGAGAGATGGTAGCAGAGAGAATAGAGAAGGAGCCAAGACTCTGTTAAAGTTCATGCTTGGAAAACCTTTGTAAAGAGGCATTTTTATTAATACAAACAGAAGAAGTTTTTCCTGCAAGTATTTATGTGTTGAATGAATGTCTATGTGTGTTCAATATATGTTGTAGATGTATGTTAGGTATGCATTTGTAGGGGTTGTTTGATTTCAGGGTTAGAGGTCTTTGAGGCTTCACACCAGGAGGGTGTGACATAACATTGTAGGTTCTGATAGCCGTGCACAGAGAGTGCATTTCTAAATTCTACGAGTTAAGACAAAGGTGTGCCAGGAGGGCACAGTAGCTGAAATCATTAGCTCAAAGGAAGACCTCAGGGTTGTTGAATACCTTGGAGGTAAGGCTATGTATGAGAGACACAGTTGCAGACGGAATCTATGAGGAGTTCTGTAAAGCTCTGCCAAGTGGGCATTGAGCACAGGCACAAAGTGCTAAGGAATAACTCTACTGTGAGTTCAACAGAAGTCAGAATCTCTGAGGATTCTAGACACTCTGCCAGGTGGGCATTGAGTAGATGTGAAGATAGAGCACATAAGGAAGAGAACTCTTTGAGTTTTGGAATTTGAAGAAGAGTCCATAGAGAGATCTTCACAGGGTTGTTGAACACCCTGCAGACTCAGCAAGAAGTTGCTTGAGCAAAAGGATTGCCAGGAGGGCATCAGAAATTCTCCATCTGAAGGAGAAGGAAAAAAGGACTGAGTTACTTAGAATTCTGAGTAACAGAAAGCTTAGAAGAGATAGCACTGAGTTAGTGTGCAAAGAATCTATAGAAGCGCAGGATTCAAGAAGAGAAGCTCAAGAGGGAGAGTGTTTTCATATACGCGGGCGAGACTCAAGGTAAAGAGTTCATAGAGGAAAGAGAGAAAAGGTTGAGGCCATTGTCTTTTGGAAATTCTTCCAAGTCCAGGGAGAAAGTGCAGAAGCTCAGGAGGGGCATAGCTACCATTGGATTAGGCCGATAAAGAGATCTAGACCGTTACATTTCCACGTCCAGGGAGCAACGTAGGAGGCGCGTACAACAGGAGCAATTGTGAGCGTTGGATCTCACACCGATCGCCAACAGCCGTCGGATTGGTTGGAAGTTGCACGAGGTTTAAACCTCAAGCACAGCGTGGAGAAATCTGAAAAGTCCTTAAGAGTGCAGAGTTATTAGGATTTTAGAATTCGGGATTTCAGAAGTCCTGATGACGAGAGGTTGGGACACTTCACAGTGAAAGTCCCGAAATGGATCTGAGTCATCCATCTGGGAGGAGAACATGTTTCATGAGATCACCCACATTGAGATGTCATAGGTCTCAAGGACAAGAAGTTGGGACACTCCATGATGAAAGTCCCGAAATAGCAAAAGGATCGCAGCCATCCGTTGGAAGGAGGAGGCGTGTCGTGAAATCACCCACTTCAGGGATTTGGACACCAGGAAACACAGAGGGAAGATTTTTTTCGACTTCGCACCTGGAAAAGTACCGAAACGATCTATACCATAAATCCATGGAGAACACATGGCAACAATCCAAGATTTCGGGAGATTTTCCGAAAGGAGTCCATTTCAGCAAATCGAAAACCGAAAATTCGGGAGTCCCGTTGACAAGAGGTCGGTCTCTCGCATTGATAAGTCTTGAAGGGAATAAGACTGTGGTCTTATGAGAAGTGGTCATATGGGCCAAGGCATAGCCTAGGGAGATAATTGTTGATCGAATCCTTTTCGACATTTTGGCATTTCGGTGTTCGGGAGTTTGAGAAGACAGAGGTTCTCGACATCAAAACTCTGTGAGTCCCGAAACCCAAAATTCATGGTCGTGTACAGAAGACCATGAGCAGGGAAGAAGGACCTGTGTATCAGAAATTTGAGGTTCTAGTGAGGAATCAAAAGAGCCACTTCGGCTCAGGGAAGTGAATGAACGATCCTTAGACCAGGAGGTCAAGCACAGGACCAGTCGAGGTAGGGTCTTTGGTGCGTCGTCGTCAGTTGTGGTATCAGAGCTTTGAATCTTGTCTGTAGATTTCAGGCAAGGGAAGCTGGAGGCGAAAGAGCACTTTGATACACGTCAAGTTTGGTATCAGAGCCTAATTTTTGTTTGTATATATCAGGCAAGGGAAGCTATGGAAAAGGAGTACTCGGATACACACCAAGTCAGGTATCAGAGCGGGATTTCATCTATATATTTTAGGTGAAGCGAGGAGAAGAAAGCAGAGTGTTGAAGACTCTGTAGATGACTGTTGTAGAGTAACAACAGGTTTTCTAGGAGGGTAGATAGAAACAACAAGATGGCTACTAAATGCTATACGAGTGCTGGAAGGAAAGACCTAGAGTTGATGAGCGAAGCTGAATGGGATGAAGAACTCGCCGAGATGAGTGAGAGAATGGATGAACTTGCATTTGAGATGCAACAGAACGCCAAGTCACGGTGGGTATATGAATGGCCCATGAGGAAGATGAAGGAAAAATGGCCAGTCAAGGAGTTGATGGCTAGAAAACAGCGTAGGTTGTTAAAAAGATGGTTGAGGCATGTTGAAAACCTCGATGGACCAGAGGAGATTGTTCAGGTATGTGAACTAGAGACTGGGAGAAATTTCAGTGATGATGAGGATGAAATGGGATTAGCTGAGGATCTCACAGACTATCATGAGGATAGCCAGGTAATTTCACGTTGCCAGGAGGGCAATGAATTGAAATCACTGCGGGATCTCATGGACTGCCAGGAGGGAAGCAAAAAGTTTCCAATTTGCCAGGAGAGCATGGGAACAAAAATGAGGCTATCTGAGAGTCTCATGGAATCAGAGGTGAGTTCAAATCATCCTGAGGAGCTGACAGAGCAGGTGAGCTCAAAGAATATTTTGGATCAGCTAGAGCAGCTAACAGAAAAGGAAGATCAGAGAAATCTTCTAATGATTGGGGGAATTGAAATATTCCTACCACTTAGCCCAGAGGAAGCCAAAATCTATGTTGCAGATGAAGTAGCAACAACAGAAAAAAGACAACCAGATTTGACTGTCGTGAAAGAAGAATTGGAGAAAGTATTAGAAGCTTCCCAAGTAGAGGAAGAAGATGAGCATTCTGAGGAGTGGCTCAATACTTTCATCCAGAAAGCTGAAAAGACTGCAACATTGGAGCTTGTAGAAGTAGAAGAATAAGAAGTAGACAACATGAGCTTTGTTGACCTATGTGAACAGATTGAATCCTTGGAGAGAAGGGTGATAGTGCAGAGCTTGCACATCCAACAAGTGAGGTTGGAAGCAGATGAAGGAGATGACATGGGAAATCATGATGATCTACCCATCTGCATAAAGAAAATGTAGTTTAGGAGACTGCATGAACAGGGCTAGCCATTTCTGCAGCTAGATGAGGTGATAACAGACATCAAAAGGCTGATGTTGAGATTAGCAGAGACTTCCAGCAAGGAGAACCTAGGCAGAGAAGCAGCAGTAGCAACACAACAGAAGTAGCAGCAGCAGAGATATGGAGCAGATGAGCAGCTCTAGAAATTTGTTTGGGATCCAGGAGGATTTCAACAGCTGAGGGTGGAAGCACATGAGCAGGAGCTCATGAATTTTGCAGTTGAGGAGTATGATGTAGGAGCATCTCTCCATGTCAATCAGCGAACCAGCTAGCCCACGTCAATGCATGCATTCAATGAAGAGAGGCGTAGCCCTCATTTCAAATTTGAATTTGAATGTAATTAAATGAATGTAAGGTTGTTGAGTCGTAAAGTCATACTTTGCACAGGCATAGCTGTAGGGAGACTTGAATGTTTGTAAGTCTAAAATCTAGATCTGATTATGAACTAGAAAACCCATTCAATGTAATTGAATAAGGTAGGTGAGATTGGAGGGAAGAGCTCAAAGAGCCCCCTCATGTAAAAGATCAAGAGATCTTCTTTGTATTAGGAGAGATCAGAAATCAGAGAGAGATCAGAGAGACTAGAGTGGTGGTAGCAGAGAGAATAGAGAAGGAGCTGAGACTCTGTTAAAGTTCATGCTTGGAACACCTTTGTAAGGAGGCATTTTTATTAATACAAACAGAAGCAGTTTTTCCTGCAAGTATTTCTGTGTTGAATGAATGTCTATGTGTGTTCAATATATGCTATAGATGTATGTTAGGTATGCATTTGCAGGAGTTGTTTGATTTCAGGGTTAGATTTCTTTGAGGCTTCGCACCAGGAGGGTGTGATAGAACACTGCAAGTTCTGATAGCCGTGCACAGAGAGTGCATTTCTGAATTCTGTGGGCTAAGACAAAGGCGTGCCAGGAGGGAATAGTATCTGAAATCATTGGCTCAAAGGAAGAACTCAAGGTTATTGAATACCTTGGAGGTAAGGCTGTGTATGAGGGACATAGTTGTAGACAAAATCTCTTAGGAGTTCTGTAAAGCTCTGCTAAGTGGGCATTGAGCACAGGCACAAAGTGTTGAGGAATAACTCTATTATGAGTTCAACAGAAGTTAGAATCACTGAGGATTCTAGACACTCTGCCAGGTGGGCATTGAGTAGATGTGCAGATAGAGCACAGAAGGAAGAGAACTCTTTGAGTTTTCAAATTTGAAGAAGAGTCCATAGAGGGATCTTCACAGGGTTGCTGAACACCCTGCAGACTCAGCAAGAAGTTGTTGGAGCAAAAGGATTTCCAGGAGGGCATCAGAAATTATCCATCTGAAGGAGAAGGAAAAAAGGACCGAGTTCCTTAGAAGTCTGAGTAGCAGAAATCTCAAAAGAGATAGCACTAAGTTAGTGTGCAAAGACTCTATAGAAGCGTAGGAGTCGAATAGTCCTTTGAGGATTCGATAAGAGAAGCTCAGGAGGGAGAGCGTTTTCATATACGTGGGCGACACTCAAGGTAAATAGTTCGTAGAGGAAAGAGAGAAAAGGTTGAGGCCTTTGGCTTTTGGAAATTCACCCAAGTCCAGGAAGAAAGCGCAGAAGCTCAGGAGGGGCACAGCTTTCATTGGATCAGGTTGAGAAAGATATCTGGACCGTTGGATTTCCACTTCCAGGGAGCAGCGTAGGAGGTGCATACAACATGAACAGTTGTGAGAGTTGGATCTCACACGGATCGCTGAAAACCGTCAGATTGGTCGAAAGTTTCACAAGGTTTAAACCTTAAGCACAAAGCAGAGAAATCCGAAAAGTCCCGAAGAGTGCAGAGTCATCGAGATTTCAGAATTTGGGATTTTGGAAGTCCTAATGATGAGAGATCGGGACACTTCACAGTGAAAGTCCCAAAATAGATCTGAGTCATCCATCCGGGAGGAGGACACGTGTCGCAAGATCACTCACATCAGGATTTCAGACTTCAGGATTTCAAAGGTCTCGAGGACAAGAAGTCAGGACACTCCATGGCGAAAGTCCTAAAATAGAAAAAGTATCGCAGTCGTCCGTTGGAAGGAGGACGTGTGTCGTAAAATCACCCACTTCAGGGATTCGGACACCGGAAAACACAGAGGGAAGAGTTTTTTCAACTTCGCACTTGGAGAAGTCCCAAAATGATCTATACCGTCCATCTATGGAGGACACATGGAAACAATCTAGGATTTTGGGAGATTTTCCGAAAGGAGGCCATTTCGGCAAATTGAAAACCGGGAATTCGGGAGTCCCGTTGACAAGAGGTTGGTCTCTCGCATTGATAAGTCCTGAAGGGAATAAGACTATGGTCTTATGAGAAGTGGTCATATGGGCCAAGGCATAGCCTAGGGGGCTAATTGTTGATCGAAGCCTTTTCGGAATTTCATCATTTCAATGTTCAGGAGTTCGAGAAGACAGAGGTTCTCGACATCAGAACTCTATGAGTCCCAAAACCTGAAATTCAAGGTCGTGTATAGAAGACCATGGGCAGGGAAGAAGGACCTATGGTTCAGCAATTTGAGATTCGAGTGAGGAATCAAAAGATTCTCTTCAACTCGGGGAAGTGAATGAATGATCCTTAGACCGAGAGGTCAGGCACAGGACCTTTCAAGGAGGTAGGGGGCGAAGGTGTCATTAGTAGTCAAGGTCCTTGAATGGTTGCACTGGATTTTTTATTTCACCTGATTAAGCATCTCAAAGATTAGGTTAGAAGTAGGGGAATAATCTCAGCATATGAGAATTTTTGTTTATTTTAGTTTCTAGTTTTGTAGTAGATCAACAATAAGACTCCATAGCCCAATGGATAAGGCACTGAAACTGCAATTTCCTTGGCATCTCACATGGAGCATGCCATCCCCCATGGAGCCAGATGTTAACACATGGAATGTTCAGGAGTTAAGAGACTCTCCTAAAAGTTCTCAACAATTCAAAAATAAAGCATTTGTACCTTATGCAGACCCAAGTTTCTTGTTTTCATGTGAAAAATATCACTTTCAACCTTTTCTTACAGCCATCAATCCTCATCTGTTGTAAACTCAGTGCGTTGTGAATTCATTGTGCTGCAAACCCCCTATTTTCCTCACATGCAAAGACATGGTTAATTTAACCTATGTTCGTTCATGAGAAGCCTCTTCTCATTGTAATATTAACCCTCTCCATCCCTCTGCAAATTGAAATATTGATGATATAAAACCTAGCCTAAAGGATTGCTGCTACAAATTTTAAATTGTGCAATGAATGCACTGCGATGCAAACCATTTTGTTTTGTTGTGAAAAGAGGCAAAGAGGACACCCTGAGGTTGCAACAGGCATTAAAAAGGTTTTTAAGGTTTCTTGCACATTTTTGACAATACTGACATGTTTTGAGGAAACCCTGACACCTATAGGAAAGTTCGCAGTGCATCCTGCAGAGGCACTGCAAACTGCTAAAACTAAAACAATCTGCAGCAAATTAGTACACAACAAAGTCGTAATTTTATCATAACTCTTAAATTCCAATCTAGGATCTTCTAACTTTTTTATTTTTAGATGAATCATAATATCATTGAATTTCTGACCAAAACTCATCCTGAACCAGTTCATTGTTTGGGAGAAAAATTGAGAACATCACCTACATTAAAGTTTGTAGCAAATCTTGAAATTGCATTGCAAACTCTAACAGTCTGATAAATCCAAGTTGGAGGAGGGATGTCACATGTCTGAGGGGGTTATAATGGTTTCCTAGGAAGTATTTGGACATGAGGGACATGTGTTCTATCACCAAATAAAGCACAATGACCTGTTTCTAAAGGAATTTATCACAATAAACAAGATCCAAAAAATTAGGAGCTAGGTGGACTTTCAGTTTCACCTTGTTGTAATAGCTCCTAGAGAAAAGGGAATCCAATGCAACCACTTGGGATTCGACCTATTTATATTAGGAAGGAATGATACACTATATATAGAAGTTTTTTATTTTATGAAGGGGTTCAGTTCATGATCAAAGAGAGGAGAGAGCTTGAGGAGTAGTTTAGCTGCTTATTTGTAAGCTTTAGGGCCTGTTTGTAATCACATTTTCTACCATTAAATATTCATGAGAGTTGTTTATCAGATTGTATTCTTTATTTTCCATTTATTTTGTCATCCTCTTGCTTGAATATATTGCAGGTATTGAAGATCAATGGATGTCCATGGGTAGGAGAATTCATGAGCTGCAAAGGATTTGCAATGATTGCCTCCTTTCATGATTTTTGTTCAAGAATTCTTTTAATTCATTTTACAGAGAGGAGAAATGCTTGATGAGTATTCTAGTTAGTGTCATATACTCCATTCTTCTATTTATCATTATATATCCCTTTTTTGTTAAGCCCTAATATTCGCTCATTACCCCTTAATTGGGGCATATTATATTAGTAATGTTATTTTATTTATGTCGGCTTTAGGCCATTAGTTGTAATTATACCTCCTAGTCTCCTATATATACCAAGGAGACATTTT
>SNQJ01S0045317.1:69435-107282 GCA_010110895.2 Picea sitchensis | reverse complement strand
TAATATTGGCTCATTATCCCTTAATTGGGGCATATTATATTAGTAATTTTATTTTATTTATGTTGGCTTTAGCCCATTAGCTGTAATTATACCTCCTAGTCTCCTATATATACCAAGGAGACATTTTCATTTTGAACCATCTTGCACTTGAACATTTAAGTGGGGTAAAAGGAGGTTGCCCCCTCGAAGAGGCTTATTATTTGAAATTATCTCTTTTTCAAGGCGTTGAGTACTTTTCCTGAGGTTTTTCTATGCTATATTGATGTTTGGTTCTTAACATTTTGTCAGGTATGCATGTAACATACCCAGCCACCCACAAGCCGAGGTACGCCACCTTCAAGCCCACCCTGAGACTTCTTTCTCTTAACGATACCTTTTTAAATTAATAAGGATGCATAAAAGAAAAGGATTTAACCACATACACATCAATAACCAACAAGCATGCATATTCTAAAGATATAATCAATTGATAAATAAATACACGGTGGAATACATTCATATACAAGTAGATAATACCATAACAAAGAGAACTTATATTTATAAAATAAGACACCAACTGGTTCCAGACCAAGAACATTCCACCCAATTGTAGATGCTATTGTTCCCAAAAATCAACAGCAGTTTCACCCCTGAGTCAGGGATATGAATCCATAAGGACAGTTCCAGAGTGTTACTTGGCTTCCCAAACCAGTCAACACTCAAGCTCTCATAGGATTTCCCAGCACTCACAACAATCCCTATACTCATATCTCTTCTACCCAACTTACACCACCCAAGAGAATGGACCTCCACCCTTCTCTTCCACACAGTCCCTCAGGCAGTCCTTCTCCTTATTATGGGCTCCAACATAACTGGTCCAGAATCTCGATGTTGGAACTCTTAGGACTCGCAACTGTGAACAATGCTGGACATAGGCCAATGCATCTTAGACATGCAAGCCTCAAGTGATGGCTAGATCACACCAGTGACCACTACAACCAACAATACCATGGCTAATCTTTGGCAGTTTGGTTCACTTTCCAAGATCAATATGTAGGTGAGGATGGATCCATGAGTGATAGATAAGGATGGAATGAATGAACGAGTGAGAAAGCGAATGAAGGAGTGAACACGCTATCAGTCGAACCCCTCATCAAACCAGAGGTGAGTTTAAATAATTCATGGGGAATCAAGAACATCCTAGCCTTCCCCAAGAATCCTGCGTAACAGATCCACCCCCTTAGACCAAAGGGTAACTAAAATAGGAAATAAACATGTATCCCCTCAAGCCCCCTCTCTTATGGAATCATATCATCCTATAACTCTAGTCCTTGTCTGTCTAGCAACCAATGATGTGTGTATTATTAATAATGATCAAAACATTATATTTCTTGGGCACACTGGCCTTTTAATAATTGTTTGGGCACTCTGGCCTCTCATCAATGTAACAATAAATTATTTAAAATGGGGGTTCAAAACCCATGGTGTTACATCCCCTCCCCCTTATTTTGGCACTGTCCTCAGTGCATATACAACATAGAGATCAAAATCTCAAAATTATTCAAAAATTTGTGGGTAATTTGCCCGCATGGAATCTTCATGCTCCCAGGAATCATATTTAGGACCGTAGAAAATCCACTAAACTTTTACCAGCTCTATAACTCAATTTTGGAGCATTTTGACCTTTCTGTCCAATACCCACACTGGCTAGTCCTGAAAGTCTCCCTCTATATCTACCTGAATCAAATGCCAATCAATAACATGGTTAGGATCATGTACATATTTCTTTAGTAAAGATACACGAAATACATTATGCACATTCATGGAAGAAGGCAATGCAAGAATGTATGCAACTGTCCCTATTCTGTCCAATATTTCAAATGGACCGCAGAACCTGGCTGCCAGTTTTGTACAACTACCCAATTTCAAATAACTTTTCTTGGGCTTCACTTTCAGAAGCACATGCTCCCCTACTTTAAATTCTCTAGTTGTCCTATTCTTATCTGCATAAACTTTCTGTCTATCTTGAGTTGTCTTTAAATTCTGCTTGATCTTAACCATCTGGTCTTCCATATCCTTAAGCAACTCTGGCCCAAATACCACTCTATCTGTTGGGTTTTTTCAACTCACTAGAGTATTTCATTTCCTACTATACAAGGATTCAAATGGGATCATTCTCAAAGAAGATTGATACCCATTTATTATATTCAAAATCAACCAAGTGTAAGTAATCTTCCCACTTAGATGGCTTATCCATCACATAGATTCTCAACATGTTTTCAATTATTCGGTTGACCCTCTCTTTTTTTCCATCTGACTGGGAATGGTATGTTGTGATAAAGTTTATATTTGTACCAAATCCTTTAAACAATCCCCTCCAGAAATTGGAGGTAAACTTTGTATGTATGTCTGAGACAATTTTCCTAGGTATCCCATGCAACCTAGCAATCTCTCTCATGTAAATTTCTACAATATTAGTTGTTTTATGTGTTGTCTTTACAGGCACAAAATGAGTAGCCTTTCTTAATTTTTCAACCACCACCATGATGGAATCATGTTTCTTATTCGTTCTAGGTAATCCTGTGATGAAATCCATGGTGATCACTTCCCAGTTCTTCTCTAGAATGGGTAAAGGTTGTAGTAACCCTACTGGATGCCTATGTTCATCTTTCACCTTCTGACATTCCATACATCAAGTGATGTAATCAACAACATCCTTTTTCATTACGGCCAAACGAATTGGCTTCTTACTGCTGTAATTGTTTTTTGGTAACCGGGATGTCCATCATAAGGAACATCATGCATTTCCTTCAATACAAAATTCCTCAGTTCTCCGGAACTAGGAACATAGATTCTATTCTTATGCATGAGTTATCCATCTTCCTTTATCTCATATTCCTTTATTTTTTGTTTTACATCTCCTTGTTGTAATCTTTCATTTACCTGTAGGTAATGTTGATCTGTAGCAAGACCATCTAAAATTCTACTCTTCAAGTCTGACTAATGCACACTGAGAGCAATAGCATGCATGAGATGCACTCTTCTACTAAGGGCATTGACAATTGTATTCTCTTTTCCTTTGATGTCTTGATATCAAGGTCATATTCACTTAAAAATTCCATCCATCTTGTTTGCCTAGCATTCAAGGTTGGTTGTTCAAAAATATATTTCAGGCCAATGTGGTCTATCCTTAATTCAAATCTCTTCCCCATGAGATAATGCCTCCAAATCCTCAAGGCATGGACAATGGGAGCAAGCTCCAAGTCATGTGTGGCATATTTCCTCTCATTCTCCTTAATCTTTATGGACTCATAACTAATGACATGTACATTTTTCATGAGGACTACCCCAATTCCTTCCTTACATGCATCTGTATATACCACAAAACTTTCATTTGGGTCAACAATATTTAACATAGGTGCACTCTTAAGTAATTCCTTCAACAGATTAAAATTCTCTTCACACTTAGGTGTCCATTCAAATTGAGTTCCCTTCTTTTGAAAATAAGTGATGGGATGAGCAATCTTAGAGAACCCTACTATGAACCTTCTATAGTAACCAGTTAATCCCATGAAAGATCTGACTTCTGACAGATTTCTGGGTGTTGTCCATCCTCTAATGGATTCAATCTTCTCTAGATCGACTACTATGCCTTGCTCTAAAATAATGTGTCCCAAGTAATGGATTTTCTTTTGGTAAAAAGAACAATTACTTAGCTTGGAATACAACTGATTTTCTCTCAGCACTTGCAATACCAATATTAAGTGATGTTCATTCTCCTCTTCAGACTTATAATAGATAAGTATGTCATCCAAGAAAACTATGACAAACTTATCCAAATATTTTATGAATATGCCATTCATTAAGCACATAAAGACAGTTGGTGCATTGGACAATCCAAATGGCACCACTACAAATTCATAATGCACATACCTGGTCCTAAAGGTTGTCTTATGAATGTCTTCTTCATTGATTCTTACCTGATGGTATCCTGACCTCAGGTCAATCTTTGAAAATATATTTTCTCCTCTTAGTTGATCAAAGAGGTCATCGATTCTAGGTAGAGGATACTTGTTCTTTATGGCATCCTTGTTCAGTTGTCAAAAGTCAATACATAGCCTCAAGGTTGCATCCTTCTCTTTGAAAAAAAGTATTGGTTCTCCCCAAGGTGAAACAATTGGATGTATGTACCCTTTCTTCAACAATTCCTCCAACTGCAATTGTAATTATTTTAACTTTGGTGTGCTCATTCTGTAAGGTGTTTTTGACATTGGGTCAGCTCCTAGCACTAAATCAATTGAGAAATCTATCTCCCTTCTTGGTGGTAACCCTGGTATTTCTTGGAATACATCCTCAAATTCATGTAGTACCACGAAATCTTCAAGGCATGGCCCCTTTGTATTTTCTATCTCTTCCACATGAGCTGCATACAATTGACATCCTTTTCTAAAACATATATTCAACTATAAGGATGAAATATCCCTTATAGAGATGGGACTTGGAACTCCTTTCATAGTGCTCTATTTTCCATCTCCATCAAGACATGTAAATTTCTTGTTATGACAATCTAGGAAAACAAGATGCTTCTCCAACCAATCCATTCCAATTAGAATATCATAAGACCCCAATGGTATGATATTTAGATCAAAATTTGTATTCACACCATTAAGACTTATGGAACATCCTATGACCATATCATGGATTCTCCTTTTGGTTCCAGTGGCTAGCTGAACCAAACTTGATTTTCCAAGTTTACTTTTCTCCAAATGTAATCTATCCACTATTTTAGGATCAATGTAACAATGACTTGATCCTGAATCAATCAAAATAGAAACAAGTTGATTTATGATCTTACCTTCCACCTCAATCATATTGGACATGTATTCTTCTTTTCTATCATCTAAAGTTGCATAGATTCTTCCCATATCTTTGACTTTTGTAGCCTCTTGGACGTTGTGCATAGTCTTCACTCTGTCCTTTCTGTGTGGGCAATCCTTGTACATGTGATCCTCTTTGCATCCCCAATATTGGATGGGTGGTCTTCCTGTTTTTCCCAAGGAGCCTTCTTTCTTGGATTCACCCTTAACATATTGATATTGATGATTTCTATTAGGCTCATTCTTATTGAAGGGAGGTTTGAATCCTTTCCTCCTCTAATCGAGCTTCTCCTTATTCTTATCCTTCCAATATTTCTGCAAGGATTCTCTTCCCTATCCTTGATCATACAAGTATTTATCCTTCCTGATGTCCTCAATCAAGGTCTTGGGCTCATCATACCTAATCTTTTCTTTATAAAAGGATGGCAGCCCACTCAAAAACCTTTGTATCTTTACCTTTTCATCATTCATAAACCCAACATATTTTAATAATCCCAAGAATTTATTCTCATATTCTTCCATGGTCATGCTTCCTACCCTAAGTTTAAAGAACTCCTACATTTTCTTGTCATAGAAATGCTCTGAAAGGTACTCCTTCTAGAAGTACTTCTTGAACTACTTCCAAGTGATCCTACTCTCATTAATATGTTCAACTTGCTTAATTTGATCCCACCACACTGCAGCTTTCCTGTGTAAATGGTAGGTGGAAATATTGACTTCTAAGTATGATGAATAGTTATGCAACTGAAAATACTCATGATTCTAAGTAACCATGCTTCGAAATCATCTTCCCTTTCTCTTTCACCATCAAAGGAGGGTGGCTTAAGATTCCTCAGCTCTCCTTGAAAACTGTCCACTTCCTGTCTCATTCTTTGGTGCCTAACAAGGGACACCTCTAGACTGCTTATGGGATCTTTCGATGCATAAAAATTTCTTTCTGAGTAAGGAGGTAAGTGGTGTCTATGATTTCTACTGGAACTTCTCAAATAACCAACTCTTCCACAATCCTCTTTTATTTCATGAAACCTGCCTTCCTCCTCTTGTTTTGAGTTTGATCCCTTCTTTGTTTGCCTCTACAACTGATTTAAGCTCTGCATCACTCAAGAATTTATCTGACTTTTCTCTCTCATCTATCTCTCATTGTCTGCTTTGTAGATCTGCACTTCTATTTTCAGGCTTCTTACAATTTCTATTAATGTTTCTTGCTCTCCTTTCCCCTTGCATCCATTGGAATCTATCTCTGCATTACCATTTCTGGTATTTTGGCCTTCGGCCTCCTTATCATGGTTGGAGGCTCCCTTGCCTTCTTCCGTTTCTTCAATGCACATTATGAGCGAACGTGTTTAAACCCCTTAATTTTGCAAAATGTGCAATTGACAATTTTGTTAGAATTATGCATATGATAAAAAAAATTGTCAAACCATGTTATAGGTCTTTTTTCTTTTCAATTCACGAAGAAAATAGATGTATCAATCTGCACCATATAACACTTCCATGTTATCCTTCAACTAATACAAAATTCAATTCTACACATGTGCTTCTTTCAAACCACCTTCCCAGGTGACCACTAGAAATCATGGAATGAATCCTTCCTTAGCACTTTTCTATCTTGAAAACAACCAATTCGACCACTAGCCCTTCTTCCCTCAGCTCTCAACTTCATGTGACCACGGTCATGACCCTGCGCATAAATGAAAAAAAGATGCTTATCCAGAGCTTCGGGACTTCGAAACTTCGGAACCTTCAACCAAGACTCGATCAATGGTCCTTGTCCTCATTCATGATCAACGATCAAGATCCACTTCAAGACTCCATGCTTCAGGAGTTTGGCACTTTCGACCTTCTCTTTCCCCTAGAGTACACTATACCCGAAGTTCAGGATTGGCTCCACACGTCCTTTTCAAATCAATGGCTCTAGTCTACTTCGAAAATCTGGCCTTTAGAAGTTTCAACTTTCCCCGCTTCCTTCTTCCCAGAACGCTTTTACCCTAAGTTAATGATCTGTTGACATGTATCCTCCTGCATATCAACGACTGTGAATCGCTTCATCTCTTCAGGCTTTGGGACTTCGATCTTCAAGAGTTTCAAACTCCCTACCTTCACTTTATTCTATAGTGCTTTCACCCGAAGTCGATGATCCATCGACACGTGTCTCTTAAATATCAATGACTGTGATTCACTTCGACTCTTTGGGAGTTATCGACCCAATGAAAACTATCACATATTTTTCCTCTAGAGTGCCTAGTCTCTGGATTGCACGATCTGATGCCACGTGGTGAAATACTACAAGTGGACACGTGGACCAATTAGATGGGTGACACGTGGCACACATCCCATGTTCCCACGTCATCCTCGTTGACATCCACAAGACACGTCACTTCAGAATTCTAGGTTCTACATCACCTTCAGGTGACGTCATTGTGCCCCACCACTTTATCTCTTCAGGCTTTGGGAGTTTCCACACTAGGAAACAATTCTCTCGAACTCTGAATTCTCAAACTGGCCAATCTGTCGACATGTGTCTCACTTATCAGACGGTTTGTATTAACTCCATACTTTGGGACTTTGAGAGATACTACTGCATAGATCAACGACTCTTGCTGATTTGAGATCAATGGTCTTAAATTACTTCGAGACTTCGGGTAATTCTTTCCCTAGTACTTCGCTCGGCAAAACCTTCAGAAGTACTAAGTCTCTGAAGAGAGAAATTTGGCATCGCGTGTCCTTGTTGATCGACGATCCAAATGAACTCTGGGCTTCGGGACTTCAGGAGTTCTAGATTTTTGCATCCGTCTTTCTTCCAAAGTGGTTATCCACTGGAGTGTAGGATCCCCCACCACGTGTCCACCTCGATCAATGGTCTGGATCTACTTTGACTCTTCGGAGTTTCAATGGTTTGAGAACTATCATGTCACATCACTTAATGTCTTTCAATTTGTGGGAGAGTGTATCGGTGGTCTGGAGTAACCTACCTTTCGCCTCGCAATTCTTCCAATGATGACAAGTAAGTCCTCAATGGAACCATGGTTTGGATTGCGGGACCGCCTTGGGGAATTAACTCCCATGCAACTTGGACCCCCACAATGCCTCCTAGTTGTCGATTTCTCTCTCCAATGGGATCTGAGGGTTGTGACTTAACCTTTTCTTCGCTTTCGTCAGATGACCCTTGTTCACCTGCCCTCCGATTCAACGATCTTGGATCTCTCTTAATCCCATAGTGGGGATCTCTCCCGAATTCGAAGGGGACGGTCATGAACATTCAAACCCTCACAAAGGACCTCTAACGTTCTAGTTCTTGTGTAGAATCTGTAACACCATTCCTCTTGAGATTTTCAATTTCATGGTCAAAATTCAATCTCGATCAAGAGACTCTAACCAATAGACCTGGCCCATATCGGCCCAGTGTTTCAAACAAAATCTCTAATACCAAATTGTATCATACCCAACCACCCACAGGTCGAGGTACGCCACCTTAAAGCCCACCCTGGGACTTATTTATCTTACCAATACCATTTTAAATTAATCAAGATGCATAAAATAAAAGGATTTAACCACATGCACAACAATAACCAACAAGCATGCATAATCTAAAGATGTAATCAAGTGATAAATAAATACACAGCAAAATACATTCATATACAGGTAGATAATACCATAACAAAGAGCACTTATATTTATAAAAGAAGACACCAATTGGATGCAGACCAAGGACGTTCCACTCAACCATAGATGCTACTATTCCCAAAACTCAACAACAATGTCACCCTCGAGCTAGGGCTATGAATCCACAACGATGATTCCAGAGTGTTACTTGGCTTCCCAAAACAGTCAGAATTCAAGCTCTCACGTGATTTCCCATCACTCACAGCAATCCAAGTACCCAACTCTCTTCTACCCAACTTTCACCACCCAAGAGAATGGACCTCCACCCTTTTCTGCCACACAGCCCCTCAGGCATTCCTTCTCCTCATTCTGAGCTCCAATGCAACTGGTCCAGAATCTCGATGTTGGAACTCTCAGGACTCACAACTGTGAACAATGTTGGACATAGGCCAACGCATCTCAGACATGTAAGCCTCAAGTGATGGTTGGATCACATCAGCGACCAGTAAAGCCAAAAATACCATGGCTAATCTTTGGCAGCTTGGTTCCCTTTCCCAAATCAATACATGGGTGAGGATGGATCCATGAGTGATAGGTAAGGATGGAATGAATAAACAAGTGAACAAGAGAATGAAGGAGTGAACGAGATATCAACCAATCCCCTCATCAGACCATAAGCAAGTTTAAGTAATTCATGTGGAATCAAGAACCTCCTAGCCTTCCCCAAGAATCCCATGTAACTGATCCACCCCCTTAGACCAAAGGGTAATTAAAATAGGAAATACACATTTATCCCCTCAAGCCCCCTCTCTTGTGGAATCATATCCCCCTATAACTCTAGTCCTTTTCCATCTAGTAACCAACGATGTGTGTATTATTAATAATGATCAAAAAATTACATTTCTTGGGCACACTGGCCTTTTAATAATTCTTTGGGCACTCTGGCCTCTCAACAATGTAACAATACATTATTTAAAATGGGGGTTCAAAACTTGGGGTGTTACAATGCAACTTTATTTCCTTTGATCTATAGGGTGTTTATGACTCCATTCCCAATGGAATGTCTCTACAGATAGTCTGATGTCCTCTTTATTACTCTTTCTTGTTGATCCACCAACCAAAAATTGAGTTAATTATTCAAATTATGATGGGTATTAGGCTTACACCTACAACAGTCTAGGTGTGACTTCTAGTGCTAACAGTATTCTCCCTCAACACTGTTGTCCGATAATATAGTTGGCATTTTCCTCTACTAGAAATGATAGACATTATCCCAACACTTGTGAGGCTATCTTGACAATCAACTCACACTCAAGCAATTTTTTTTAGCTTCTAGATGAGCAATCACCCTGGCATTCACAAAACTTAACTTGGCACCTAACACTTAATTGAGAGCATGAATGTGACAGTCAAACGTTGTATTGTTAGGTGTTATCTTGGACATTCGACATTAAAAAAATCTTTTTTAATTTTTAATATATGGGAATATATCCCATATGCAGCAAGAATCATCCTTTCCATTGATTATATGCCCGAGTATTTCTATTGGTTTTCGATGCATTGAGCACTACCATACAATCTCTCTTCATTGGCTCTGTCGTTGGCACCTTATGTATTGGTGCTTCCCTTCGATGATTTGGATCTTTGAATTTACACTTGATCTCGGGTGCTATATGTAGAATTAGAGATTGGTCCTCGGGGCCTAATTTATTTGTTTTTCAATAAAAATATTTTAAATCCCTATTAAAATAAAAACATTATAATTTTGCATTTATCCCAAGAGGCAATATATTAAAAAAAAATTCAAAAGTTTTACAAAAAATCATAGAAATTTGTCGCATGTAGGCACTAATGCCAATATTTAAGAACTTTTTTCACAGGTTGCAAAAATAGTGATGAAATTATAAACAATAAGGTGTGTTGCAAAAATTCCCTACTTTTGTTAGTGTGCTCGTCTTTGTCACATTTGGTGCCAGAACTTGGCAACAAATTTAACATTTTAAGCCTGTAGATATGGGTACTAACATTGGCTCCAACTGAGGATGGTGTAAAAAGATGTTAGCTCTAGTCATGCCCTCCCAACATTAGAGAACATCTTATAGTGCTAACACTTGTGATTGTACTAACCACACTTCTTCCTTTTCTTGATTTTTTCACCTTTGGAATTAGAGGAATCATTGAAGGGTTTGGAGTACCCTTCCTTCTGCGCCTTTCCTTTTCCTTTCTGTTTGGATTTAGGATGTTGAGAGCTTCTTCCATCATGCACAACAAGTTCATGTGTCTTTGGGCCCTTGATTATGATCATCTAAATGAGCTTATCCTTCTCTTGTGTCAAAGACTCAATAAACTATGACAATGAAGGCATGGGCCAGGGTTCTCCTGCGATGAATATGTTAGAATGAAATGTTGAGACAAATACACTAAATTTCGGTCCACATTTTTGCATGATAGAACGAACCAATTTTTTTTCCTGTTTGTATTTTTCGATACCAAAGTCTTTCAATTCACGAAGGATATATTTGAATTTGGTGAAGAAATCTTGGACATTTTAAAATTTCTTTGGATAAAAGGAGTTTAGTTCTACTTTTAGCAAATGGCCCCTCATTTCATCCTACTTTCCAAAGAGTCTTTCCAAGGTGCTCCATATATCATTCGATGTCTTGAATGCATCGATGTAAAACCATAGATCAGGAGAAATAGTCATGCATAGGAGACCGTGAGCCTCGTCCATGCAATTTAAGTACTTGGATTTTTCCAATGCTGAGGTGGGTTTTGCTTCTGTGGCCATGACTATCCATACATTCCTTTACCCTTGATATGGAGTATAATTATTGTCTTCCATTTGAAATATTTATATGGTGTTAGAATTGTAGATGTGGGATATTCGATCTTTCCTACTGCTTTGTTCAGTATTCGGTACCTACAAAAGAGTGTCAGTGACAATCCTTTCTAGCATCCTGTGGGATCTGATACCATTTAGATTAGTTGAGATACATGCAAAAAATATCTAGCTAACAATGAATCATACACAACATGTAGTGGTGTGAAGAGAAGAGACAAAAATGGATAAAAGAATGAAATAATTTCTATTTACCGAATGAGATAAATGATACAATACAAGTGATATACTTTGTATCACATGAATAACTCACCATAGTGGGAAACTAATGCACATTAGGAGTGATCTAGAGAGATATGGGACACACTAGCAGTCACTAGAGTAAGCTTCCTCCTATCTTAGTTAACTGGCCATGTGTTGTGGTAAATTCCCCCTCACGCGCAGGTGAAAACCCCCTTGGATCAAGACCCCTTCTTTGATCCAAGTCAAAAGGGAAACAAATGGTGAACTACTTTCCTCTTAGAACTATTTCAACAACTAGAATCAAAAGAAGGATATGGATGACATACCTTTTTACGAGAAAGAAGAGACCCACAAAGAACTAAAAAAAAACCTCCTTTTTCCACACTATATTGTCAAGTGAAAATGTATCTATTTATGATGAATTAAAAAACAATATACATGCATAGACATGAGAGGAATAAGCCAAGTTACGTATTAATGGAAAGCCAACAAAATGGAAGCACTTACAATCGCAATTTTGACATTGTAGTAGCTCCTCCAAGATCTCCATTCCATCCCATTAGATCTCACACAATCATAAGTATGATACTCTCTATTCTCTCTTTCCCCTTTTTCACTCAAGCATGGCCTCCATTATATAGGATTTCAGGTCATAAAAACCACGAGGTATTCTGGGAATATCATTAGATCAAATGAGGATTTATCTCATGAGGTTGGGATTTGTCTAATCAAATGACCATTGAATTTTACTAGGATGGAGAAAAGAGATATTACTCGAATCCTTGACCCAAACCAACTTATATCTTCCCAGATATTATCCCAAAAACAAGACGACTTATTTGTAACTACTTCATTGCTCCCCTATAACTAGGTACAGAGTGATAATGTCGCTCCCATATAACTGAGCAAGGAGCGATGACAAGGGTTCATCGCCCCCTGAACATGGGTAAGGGAGTGATGATGCTAAAAATGGTCAAAATATCAAGGAAAAAGGTAGAATTTTGACCTCCAACTGATATATTCTCTTCCAACTTGTCTATGGGTCATGACAAACACTTCTTCATGGTGATGAAATGCAACACTTACGATATTTAAATGCAAAATTTTGGTAGTGAGACATTTGGTTCTATAAGACCATGTGGTCATCGGCTAACTAGCCAAACCAGAGTTAAATGAGGAGGATATCACTCACACATGTGGAATTCACCTTAGTAGTGATTATTCCAAGGCAAGTGCGCATTACTAGTGATGATCCCAAGGTTAGCATGCAACACTTGGTGATAAAGTTGAGGTTGACATGAAACACTTCACTCAACTAGTGTAACTAATCAGTAACTGAGAATAGACTAGAGGGTATGTGGAACCCTTTTGTAGGGGAGAATATCCTCAAGGAGGGGAGAATATCTTAGAATAAGGGACCCTTGACATAGACAAATAAACTTAGGAAAAGAAAATGAAAGGAAAATCCTATGTGTGTGTAATATCTCCAACAAATCTTGGCATACATATTTTCCTTGTTTTAATATCTTTTATTTTGTTTTCTTCTCTTTTGTTTCAAAGAGAAACTATCCCGGTTTTAATGATGAAGAACTAGAGAGATGAAGCTAATTGGAAACTTGTTGGGTCTTCACAATCAACAGTTGAATATTGTTTGGAGCTTTCCAAGTTCGAAATTTTTTTGTCCCTATTTGAAATAAAAATGAGTTCACATATTTACCGCATTCACTTAGTTGATGGGTGTCAGGAAAACACATCAACACTTACCAAGGTTTTGTGCATCCAAGAAATCATTTACAAAAAAATTAAGAATGTACCTCTCTCATGCCACCTAAACACCTCCAACACATCATTGCGTGACTATGATGACCCCAAGAGGGAATTCATCCTTTTGAAACTTCCAAAATAGTTTACATGTGATTAATTGGGTTGCAAAGAGTAATGGGTGGTCATTAATCTCCACGATCACCACTTCAAGAGTTCCTCAATGTGTGCCACACTTTCCATAAATATCATCCTATGCAACAACTTTTGATTTTTTTTTCTTTCTAGGGGTCCTCTCCATGTATGGGAAGATCTGTAACTCAGTGTATGATATCTGCATCTACTAGGTATTTCTTATCAATCCATAGGTAGTCTCCAAGCGACCATGTGAGTAAAAATAAGACACATGTAGTGACGGATGTACCGTGTGTTATGAGGAAAATCTCTCTATGGCTAGGGTAAAACCATAATAAACGAAAGGACACCCATAAATTAACTCTAATCTCAAGTATGTTATATAAATGAAATGCTAACAAGAGAAGAATATAAGCCTACCTTGTCTGGATGTCTAAAGAAGACCACCATTGAGCACACGACCCAAAGATTTATACCTGCAACTTGTCCTCAACAACCAAGATACACAATCATGTGGTAATGATATATAATGTTAGCATATAAATCAACATAATCCATTAACATACATAATAAATATGCCCATGGAAAGAAATACAAATATTTGCAAGATATCAATTGGATGAGAAAAGAGTATTTCTATTAATGTAATCAACCAAAGTACATAGGTGACAAAATTCTATAACGACACATATCGGAACCGAGAAACTAATTCCCTCTAGTTGGGCCTCCAACACTTCAATCTTCCATAAAGACAACCTCACAAGTAGGAGTAAATGAAGTTCTCCATCACAAGATAGGAATATCTTGGGGGCTGAACACATGAAGTTCAGACTTTCAAGGACAAAGGGATGCATAATCAATTGAGGTGAAATTTCTTCAGAGTGTCTTTTCTCTCAATGTGATATATCTCTTCAAGGATTGGATATGGCTCAATTTATAGCCTCCAAATGGAATTGAAGGGTCGAGTTGGAGCATTTCCATTATATGGAAGGTCAAGGATCATGGATCTTGTGACATGGCATGGAAACCCAACTCATTTTAAATTTTAGAGTAGCAAACCCAATGTACGCAGGATGTAATGGAGAAGCCCACATATACACGAGATGTATAACTTCTAGGTCACATGCATGTACAAAAATGTGTATTTTTAGCTCTGGAGTGAAAAAAAAGTAGAAATGAAGTATGTAGAGTGAATGGAAGGCCATCAAAGAAAGATGCATGGAGTGTGGAAAAATATTCTATAACACCGTGACCAAAGTAAGGGAAGTTTACTAGAGTCAAAATTCCTATTAGAGAGGTTTTCCCCATTCTTTAGTGAGTACCAATGGCTTGCCATCCACACTCGTGATCACTTGGGGATAGTTAGGGAAGAATAGCTCGGGGAACTGGATTGGGTCGTTAACATCGTAGTCGACAAAGCCAATTTCCTGCACTTTTCCAATTTGGGAGCCCATGAAACTAATGTTAGTCAGTAATGGTATCCCTGGTATGTATCTTTCCCTAACAAACTTAGATTTTTTATGGGCTTGCGACTTGATGGAAGAGGCCATGCGTGGTTGTAAGTACTAGTTGCATGGGTCTCATTGATCTTTGATACATGAGAATGAATATGCATGGCCATACTCTTTTGATTTTCACTGGAATATCACCTGGTATGTTTCCATATGGAATTTCCCCAATAATCATCTTTGAATTAGTAGGTGAGAAAATCCGGTTAGGATTGTATTAATGCATGTAAAGGAAAATTTTCGCAATAGTACCGTCTAACGCCTTTTTATAAAATCCATTTATTGGCGATGAGTCCTAATACTAGAAACATGTGCCTTGGTATCCATCGGAACATAAATTATCTCGACACACCATCATGCTTTTTCCATCAGCCACTGCGGATGACTAGTTGTCCTTGCTGCCACCTCCGACGAAACCTTGTTGGCGACCCTCCATCGAGTCGGATCCATTTTTTTAGATCAATAGGTGTTATATTACTTTCCTCAAGGTCACCTCCACATGATAGGTTATCTATCTATACCCCTTATTCCATCCTTTCCTCTAGTTGAGTAATTACGTTTCCACACTTTTGAAATCAAACCAATCCCTTTGTTGATAATTATATTTATGCCTTTCTCTTTCCTGAAATGAACTAAATATTTTTGATAGAACTTCTTGTTGTATCCACCTTTATTACACCAATCAATTTGTTTGTGTCACCTAATATTTAATGTGATATTGAATTCTCTACACATGAATGAAGTCTTATTCTTCGGGAGCACTACACATGAATCCCATGCACCCCTGCATCAACATCCTAGATTTCTTAACTCGTCACATAGATCCCTAGCGATTCACCATGTTTCTTCACCCAGATCCAATGTTTGGGTCTTCATCATGGAGGATCTTCAGTGGTCGTGGATGGCCCTAAGAGACTCTGCTAAAATCCTTTGTTTGTACTAGAAGCATCTTCATGCCTACATTGTCCTCCCGTTGGTGTGATGGTAGGTGAAGGAATCAGATGGATAAAGATTCCTACCATCATAGTGCACATGGTTTTTGATTGAATCCTCCACATGTTTGAACGCTACTTGTCCAACAAATTGCTTTCACATGAACACATGTATGCTTGGATATCAACCCATTGACATGAACCCTTCCTATATTTATTCTATAATGTTTTTCCATTTGTAGAGATGTTCCTGATGCACCACCCAACATTACACATGGATACCCACTAATACTGTGTCAAGGGTGAGCACCTAGTGGAGTATGGGGATGTACTACATTTGGGTGATTAATGAGTCCATCGGATCCATCCCATCAAATCAATAAGGTCTTAATTCAAACCCGCACACCGCGATGGTAATTCATGCACATCTCCTAGTGGAGACTTTACATAGCTTATTCTACCACCTTTTTGTGGCATCTTCTGGATCAATGTCATATGACTTCACACTTTTCTAGCTTAGCTCCCCATATGATATAGTATTGATGTAATATTATCTAAACCCTGTGATTTGATATATGTTTTCAATAATGGAACACTACACATCCTCATTCATAGGCTCATTGTGTCTATTTCCTTCATTCATATCTAATGGCAAGATCACACGCAAAGTGTTTGTCTCAAAATACATCTGTCTTTTATTCAAATTCAACACAACATTGTTATCGAAGGCCCAATCAATACCAAGCAGTGGAGGGTAGGGATTTGATTCATCCATTACCTCGATCACCTCAAAATATTCCTTGGTTTTCACCACTTGGATGTTCACTTCAACCTGTTCTAGTTGGCCTATGGGATAAATCATGTATTGATTCACTAGCCTGAGTTGAATGGGGGACCATACCAAGTTTGTTCTTCCCATAAAATACCATGACTTATTTGGTAGGATGTTCACATTGGATTCCATATCAAACATGATTCCATCCATCTCATAGCTTCCAAGTTCAATTTTCATCTTGAACTCTCTTCCTGTGCGCTTATGCTTCATGACCTGGCATACATCCCTTTTCAGTAAGGGGAAATATATATCTACAGTTGTTCCTTATTCCTCCATACATTTTGTTAACATGTGCTTCAAATTTCTCACAGAATCAAGATCACTTAACAAATTCAAACAATAGAAAAAGAAGTTACTCACTTGATCTTCGACTTGCTCTTCGCATTCAATATCATCTTGTGCTTGTTTCGGCACCATGCGCTTCAAATATTCATGAACATGTTCCTCTATTTACATTTTCCCATCCCTTCACACCTCTTCTTGTTTACAGGCTTCATCCAATGAACTTTGATTTGTGCATTGTATCTCCTCATGCATATGAGCTTCTTCCAATGATTTTTGTGTGGTGTGTTGTAATTCTTCATGGGATCAAGCTTATTCCAGTGAAATTTGCGTCATGTGCTTCACTTCCTCATGTACCTGAGATTATTCTAGTGAACTTTTTGTGATGCTTTGTATCTTTTCACTTTCCTTCTCATCCTCTATTTCCTTTTGTGCATTGCATGTAAATTTATTGTGTTGTGAAACATCGAACTTTAGAGGGGTCAGTGCCACTTCTCTGATATTTATTCTATTCTCTGACACAATATTTCTCCATGCTCTAATTCCATTCCTGTTTTGGCTTCACTTCAGGTTATCACCCACACATCAGCCTCCTGGTCCTTTTTTTGATTTCGATGTGGATCCATTGTTTCCATATTGCAATGTGCCTTCTTCTCTTCCCATTTCTTTAGAAAGTTGGGACAATCCTCTGTGGCAGGCTCGATACTATAGATGTACCCACAAAGAGCACACAGTTTATTACAAAACCTTGACATATGGCCTATGTCACCACAATTGAAACAAGTGGGTGGTATTCCTACACCTCCTCCATATTGATGCAAACCGCACCCTCTGCCTCGGCAGAGACCTCTGTGTTGACCTCCCGGTCTTTAAGGATCGTTCAAAGTTCACCCTCAAGCCGAAGTGGCTCCTTCGATTCTCCCCTAGAATATTTATTTAAATTTGACCCACAGGTCTTTTTCGGCACCTTACAGCCTTTGGACCTGGTCCCTTCTCCGTTCACAACAGAAAGTCAAAATCGGGTTTTGGGGTTTTCCAATCCCCGATGTCACAAGCACTTTCCTCCTCGAATTCCCGATCTCCGATATCCCGATGTGCTTCCTTTGTACTATAGCCCCTCCTGGATATGCCCAAATCATGTGACCTGTTCTCATAAGACTGCATCCTTACCTCCCTTCGGGGTTTCATACTTTCTTATGCTGAAATGCATGGACGCTTTGTCCACGGGATCCCCGATCCTCCGACTTCCGATATGACTTTTCCTTTCGGGAAATTTCTCGAAGGCTACGGGCTTAGCCACACATCCCCAAGGATGGACGGTCCTCGTCGCTTCAGGGTTTTCACTGTAGAAATTCCTGATGCCTTGCTATGACAAGATGACATCAGCAGGTACCCACATGAAGCTCTCCTCTTTTCCAAAAATCGGGCTTCGTGATTTCAAATTGCAAGTCCTCCTTGTCTCCCTGACTCATGAAATGTCGATCCCTGACTTCTGTTGGATTTCTGACATGCGTCCCAAGTGGATGGACGGTTCAGATCAACCCTCGGGTTTTGCCAATGATAAAACCAAACCACTTAACTATGTGAGCCCTGATGACCAAAATGTCGATGGGCTTCTGATCTCACCCACGTGTCCCGATTGATGGACGATTGCGATTGTTTACGAGGTTTCCAACATGGATTTTCCCGATCTCTTGCTCACAGAACTCCCGATTTGCTGAGTCCCGAAACTTCGATGGAGTCTTCCCCTTCGGGACTCTTCCGAGATCTTCGATCTTCGCCATGTGTCCCCTCAATATGGACGGCTCATATTGATTTCAGGATTTTTACTATGAAAATTCCCGATCACTTGTCCTCGTGACTCCTGATTTCGTGAATGCTGAAATCCCAATGGCCATGCCTCGGGTCGGAACTTTCCTCCTCCCATTCATGAATATTAAACCTCGTGCAACTCCTGGTCAATCCAATGGCTGAAGGGTGTCTGTGTGATGATCCGACAGTCCACAATCTCCTGAGCTTGAACTCCGGATGTAATTGTAACCTTCTCATTTCTCTGGTAGATCTGACGGCTGGCGAGATTTCACTAATCCTCCCCACAGATTCCTGACCGTCAGTTTCTTCCCTTTGATGATTTCTACGAAGGAAACCAAGGAATCTTCCCTGGACTTATCCTCTTGCGCTATAAAATTTCGATGCCCCTCAATGTTTCAAGGACTTTACTCCTCCTGAGCTTCTCACAACTTCAAGCCTCAAAGAGGATCTTTGCACGCACTCCTTGCAGCAACCTCCTAACACCTGAAGTGTTAAACGCTCTTTGACCTTACGCAGACTCTGCAGCAACGGTCTCTCAATGGCCTCGCTTATATACGTGATTCTGAGACTCTCCTCAGCTCGTGCGCACCTTACATGGCTCCTGAGCTTAACTTCACCCTAAGGAAATGAGAACAAACACTACCTCTCCTGAGCTTTCAGAGCTAACCCTATGAACTTCTTGTCGACGCGCTCCTTGCGAACAAACTCAACTGCACTCCTTGCAGGAACCTTGCTCAGATAGGGAAACAATTGAAACTCATTCCTCCTTTCCTTCAGACTTCAAACTCAAACATGAAATCATATACACAACATATAAAGAAAATGTATAATAGGAAGAAACCATTCAAGAGCATATCATTCAACATCCATACACAGAGAACAAACACAAAACCATGAATTTGAATCAACCTCTTTCTATTAATTCAAATGTCTGTACATGGGGGTTTCTTACACATCTCTCTGCATGCTCTTGCTTCTCCAGAATTCAATAATGCTTCATTCTCCCATTACAATACACAATGAGGGTGTCTATATCCGTTTTCCCTCCACTCCTAAAACTGTCTAATCTGAGAATTAAATTCTATCTACCTGCATTAACTACTTTAAATGCCTTTTACCTACTAAGGAGGAGAGCAATTTTCTCAAGGTCCATTTACATTTACAAGTGCGCTTCGACTTAAATGACTTCATTTAAGATGGTGCATCAACTTCCAAGGAAATTTCAAAATTTGTGCTGGCCATTTCCAGCTGTCCATTGTCTTCCGCACTGGCTCACTTGATGTTGGCAATGCTCCTGCATCACATATCCACATTCTCATATGCATCCATATCCACCTCTAGGACCTCCTTGGTATCCTCCTCTTTCCACGCTTCCACGATCACCACATTTCTACTCTTCCTGGAATCTAAACGCATTGTGAGTGTGCTCCCGTATCAATTTAAGTGACCAATAGTTGTTCAAATCGTTCCCCATGGATTTTCATAACTCACAAAATGGAATATGGTGAGCTTTCAGGTATTTCTCTAGTTTGGGGCAGTGGGGTGGGGTGGGATGTGTCCTCACTATTTGAAAAATGCACACCATTCAATCTGAGGCCCAACAAAAAAAGTATTTGGTGTCCTTGTCAAAAATTAATTTCCCAGTGTAGGACATTTGTCCCTATTGTGACCTTCGGACTCACATGTAGTACACCATACGTGCTCAAACACCCCTTTTGTCTTTTCCATATCTTGCAACTGCATTGTTAGATTTGTAAGCTGGGATTATTTCTGGACATGAATTTTGGAGGAGAAGAAACTGTAAGTTTTAAACCTGTGAAATAAAGTAATGCATATATATTCTTAAAAAAAACATAAATTAATCAATGGCTCATACACATAGTACACAAATATTTACGCTAGAAACCCTTAACCAGGAGAAAACTAGTCTTCCTTGGTGTCGCACCTTTCAACTCTTCATTGTATTAATTTCACCATTCACCATACAATATATAAAATGTTTTAGGTATTCCGTATCTACCAAAACCCTAATCCCTTAATATGGGATTATTTAGAACTGTTAAAAATAGAAAAATCCGCTAAAATAGCAAAAATTGCCAAAAACAAATTTCGGGGCATTGTCCTGAACCCCATCGGCTTCGAGCTACTGCCTAGAGATGAACGCTATGCATAACCAGGGGGGTCCACACCTTCCCCCCCTGGGAACCCCCTAGAAAGCACCCGACACACACGACACAAAGGGGGAATGAAGCTGAGATCACCAGACACTGTTGTCGAATCTAACGATCCCACACACACACATGAAAAGAATATAACACATACCCAACATAACCAAGTTTTGGCACTGCACCATAGAGTCATGATCGACATGCACGTGAAGGGAATGGTGTTAAGGGATTAGGATGAAGGATTCATTTAATAGGATAAAAGAAGCATGCTGGCGCAAAAACAGGGAAAGCAATGTGAAGGCACAAAAGTAGGAAAAGAAACATGTTGGCGAAAAAGTAGGAAAACAACTAGGACCTATTAGGGTTTCAGAGTAAGAAATTAGGGTTTTGAGCACTAATTATATGTATAAATATGTCATGGTTCAAGGATGAATAGGTTGTTAAAAGTAAGAGTTCAGGTTGAGAGATTACCTTGCTTATGATTGAGAATCTAAGTTTATGGATGTGGAGAGAGTTTGTAGATATAGGATTGCATTGTAGAGTGGCTAAGATAGAATGAGGATTATAATATGTTGTATCTATTTTAAGAGAAGTGCATAGGCCTGAGGTGATTTATGCATCAATATTAAAATAGAATCCAACCATTGTTGATAAAGCCCAAGGATTGGGTGAACCACATTAAAATCGTGTGTTTTATGTGTTTGTTGATGTGATTATTTGTGGATGTTATGTTTATGCATGATTAATTAGATATGTTTAACATATGATTGATGTGCAATAATAATGAAGGATTTAGTATCTTGGTCATGTCACGATCTATATTATATTGTTTATGCACAATAGGGTTTAAGGCATTCAAATGAATCTTGGATTGGTTAATGTTGCACAATTGTTTTGGTAAAAATAGGGATTGTTAGATAATGAAATATGTGCAAAGGGTTTTCTAACTGATAGAAAAGATGTTAAGTAAGGATACTGTGCACAGGGTAATTAATGGTTATGTTGATGGCCTCCCATCCCCTCATCTCTGAAGAAACTTGGTTCCCACAGCCCCAATAGATACCCTAAGTAAGACTTCACTTGCATGCAGGTGATGTCAAAAGGGGCGGTGTATAATGGTTTTTTTGGTTGAATAACTTGAACCTAGGGTCTTATAACCACACTCCAACAAATTGTTTTGTTGTCGAGACCTGAAATCTGTAATTGAGGGAATATTTTGGAGACCGACTAAGAAATATATCCTCAAATCGATGGAAAGGAAGGAGTGAGAATTTTCCTAAGGAGAGAATACAAGCCCTGAGATCAACGATGAAAAATGGTTGCAAAGGTACATGTAGACAGGTCTACATGAGATTTTATTAGGTGAATTTGTGAATATTTTAGATGAATGGTTGGAAAGGTTAGTGGAGAGTACTAGAAGATACTGAACTACATCTCCAAGGAACTAGACCCTTGAATTGGTAAGACAATTGAATTTTGTAAGCAATACTGCCTCTCGTGCAGTTGATTTTTGGTTGAATAACATACTGGGGGTTTATATTACGAAATTTTTTGTAGATTGTACCCAATAATATAGTGTTGCACAAAGGGATTTCTTCAAGGGTCAACACAAAAGTTTTATGAAAGCATTGGGTACATGGATAAATATGTTACTATGTGAAAAATGTGTGATGATGATGGAATCTTATTGTGAGGGGAATAAGTTCACTCACATAGGGGAATTGAGGGCTGAATAGGGGATGGTATGAAGGTAGTAAGGAATGAATAAAGAAATGAATAAGGAAGGGAGGGAAGGAGGATGTAGAGAACTGAAGAAAGTGTATAAGAAGAAGAATACGAATTTGGAGTACTACATAGTGGACAAAGATACAAGAGGTTGAAAATTGGGGCTGAGAAAGGAGATTCATGCAGTGAGTATGAGAAGAGAGAACCATACACAATAGTATAGATCATAGAAATACTGGGCATATAAGGAGAGGGAGAGGATCCTTAGTTCATTCCTATAATAGAAGAGTTGTTAAGTCCTACTAAGATTGGATCATGCGATGAACCCACGACCCCTTCTGTGTCACCTGGATTTGAGATAGCATTTGAAGTTTTGTAAAAAGAACTTATAGTTAGTGGAGGAAGTCATAATAGTGGTAGCCAAACCAGTGGAAGTATTGTGTCTAATCAAAATCAACCAGCAACACTAGGGGGAGGTACTACGCAAAACACCATGGGATGGGTAGACAATACATTGAGAATGATTGAGTTCCAGGGAGTTGGGTCGGAGGACTCATAATGACATCTATTTGTATGTGAGATAATTCAGGCTGCGAAGAATGTTTAGGATGAGGCCACAAATATTGCACAGTTGGAATCAATGTTTAGAGGTTGCACATTAGTCTGGTACATGAAACTGCAGAGTACTACACCAGCATGTTAAGCGAGAATATTGGAAGAGATTTGTCAAGCATTATTGAAAGAATTCAAGAAGTTGAAATATGATTCAAAATACATTACAGAATTTAAGGAAATGAAACAACTGCAAAATGATTCAATTTGGGACTATGATCAAAGATTTAAGGATTTGATGGGTAGATTGACATTCAAAATTCGGGATCAACATCACAGAGAATGGTTTATTGCAGGGCTATTACCACACATTCTCTTTCCATTGATACAATAGAAGATTGCATCTCATCCTGAAGCTTTGTAGATTGCAATAAAGTTGGAAGCATCTCTCATAGGGGATGGCCCAAGTCGAGACGAAACTAACTACCTCGACAATCCAATTAGTAGAGATTACAAAAGGAAAGGAGAAGAGGGAACAAGTCTGATGCATAATATGTAGGATTGAATTCCACCATAAGGACGAATGCCCAAAGTTTGTGCAGTATTTGGCAATTGGAGAACCAAACCCATTACCAGGATGAGCGTACTGTGAAATATGCAAGAAATGGGGATATCATCCACATGATTGTCCACTACTACAGAAATACTAGAGTACACCCCAAAATTTATTTTCTAACTTTTTCAAGTCAGTCGAGCATGAGGAGAAGGACTATCACACACTTGACCTAATGAGAGAGTGCATTTCATATATGTATATAATTTAGGAGGGAAATTCTATGACATGAGGTGTTGCATAGTATAATAACCAGAGAGGATTTATTCTAGAAGGATGAGGAGGATTTGGAAGAGGTCACGACAGAGGCAGTTTTTGTAGAGGAAGAGGACCTATAATTTTCTTCAATTGTAATCAACCAGAAAACTTAGCTTGTGACTACTTGAGTCCTTGTACAACCTGGATGTATTGTAGAGAACTAGATCATGTGACATAAGACTGTCTGCAACTACTTGCAAATTAACAGGCAAGAGGGAATCAAAACCAGAACCTGAGTCAGAATGTACTAAAGATATCAACAAAAAAGCATGAAAAAGGACCCAAAATAGCAGTTTTCATGCATGGAGGAGTTAGGGCAAGGGATGACAAAGGGACGTAGATGGAGAAATGGGCGAGGAAATCAACAGAACCATGCCGAAATTTGACCCACAACAAGAAAAAAAGAGACACATCAACAAACAAGGAAGGAAATACTCAGACTAGATTGGATATCATTGACATTATCTGCACCTTATGTGGTTGACATGCCTTCGGTCTATGATCGTACTATCCTAGAAAGGTCTCTTAAACAGTTAAGTACTTTGAAACAATTTCTGAATATTATTTTTTTAGAATTGATGAAAGATGAAACCACGTTGAGGGAATTGCGTGGAATGATCGATCATTGTGCACAAGAAAGGGAAGTTTCTACCGCTCATAGGGTAGTGAATCAAGTACTGCATAAAAATAGAACAAGTGGAGAGTTCAGACTAAGTGTGCAGATTGGGAAATATGACATGGAAAATGTCATTTTAGACTTGGGTTCTGATGTAAATCTTTTACTGAATAAAACATGGGAAATGCTGGGGAAGCCTAAGTTAATTTGGTCTCCCATCCAATTATGATTGGCAAACCAACACAAGATAATACCAATTGGCCGATTGTTAGGGGTACCTATGAGTATAGATGGGGTGAGCAGTATAGAATATTTTGATACATAGAACCAGCCAAAGGGAATGAAATTGATAAACTACATAACATGACTGCATGAATGGATGACTACTTTAATCCAACTATAGATGGTGCACTAAGTTTCAGAAGAATTAGTGCATGTGCATCAGATTCAGAGGAAGGTTTAAAACACTAGTGGAAAAAGATGCATGAAGTATCAACCAAATGGTGTGCCCACATTACTCGATCATTGCATTGGATTGGAGTGAAGTTATGTGACCCCCCCGAGTATGAAGGTTTGAATGATATAATCTCTTTTGTAAATGCATTTGATATGTAGATACCCAAACAAAAAATATTTTTTTCATTAGATGTTGTCTTGAAAGCCACTCTATCCAGATGGTGGGCTTCACATAAAGAAGGAATACAAGAATTGAAGCAGTGTAAAAGATTCATGTAAATTAGATTTGGTACCGAGGATGAGTATATTACGCATAAATATGTAAGAGTAAGTGACCCGACAAATCATATTACGCAGTACAGAAATATATGGAGTTCGATACTAAAGGAGGAATGGATGCATAGGATCATACATACATTGGATACGATCCCCAATAACTCGTACCTAGAACTATAAATTCACAAAGAAACAACGAACTGGAAAGAGCTAACTCAAAGGTTTAAGATAAATTTAATTTTGAAAATGAATCTCCATTAGTAGATGCAACTTTGCAGGCCATTAGGAACAAGATTTGTTTAGTAGAAAAGAAGGTGGATGTAGTACTTCTGTGTAGTGTGCATAGAGCTTCTATGATGATTCATGAAATATTGGAATTTTATAATGTTGGTAAAGAATATCATAACAAGGAAGATCCCATAAATATACAAATACCTGATATTGAGGGAGAACATGATGTAGAAGGTTTATAGCTTGGATCTGCTACATAAGCACAACCATTAAGGATGTGTAAGGTGAATATTGGGAAAAATGAGAACCCAAAGTTTGCGCATATAGGTGACTACTGGAATGATGAAACCATGGAAAAGATTGCAGACTTACTATGCGAGTGTCAGGATCTATTCCCAAATATGTTTCAGAAATGAAAGGGATAGCTAGCGAGTTAGGAGAAATGAAGATCCCTTTGAAACCAAATGTGAAGCCAATAAGATAGAGACCTTACAAATTGAACCCAGAGTGTAAAGAGAAGGTAAACGAAAAGATAAACTGAATGTTAGAAGCAGTAATTATTGAACCATCAGTAGAATTAGAATGGATAACTCCAATGGTAGTACAATATAAGAAAACACAGGGAATCAAAATTTGTGTAGACCTAAGGAAGCTAAATGATGCATGTCTGCATGATCCATTTCCGGCACCTTTTACAGATGAATTGATAGAGAGTGTAGGGAGGAAGGAGGCATACTCTTTCATGGATGGATTCTCAGGATATCACCAGATAAATATTGCATAGGAAGACAGAAATAAGACTACCTTTGCGATAGACTAGGGAAGCTACCAATACACAGTGATGCCTTTTGTGCTGAAAAATGCACCTGTAATTTTATCAAGAGTATTTTTAACAACATCTAAGGAATTTATTCATAAGCTCCTTGAATTTTATTTATATGATTGGACTATGTCTAGTCTATTAAAATATCATATAGAAGTGTTGAGATTAATGTTAGATAGGTGTAGACAATGTCAGATTTCATTGAATTTGAAAAAATGTATTTTTTGTGCACCTTTTGGAATTTTTGGGGGGCTTGTAGTATGTAAGCAAGGCTTACTAGTGGATTCTGCTAAGAGTGTAGTGATTTTGAACTTACCACCACCTACATCAGTACGAAATTTAAGAGAAACACTGGGCCATACATGATACTATAGGAATTTCATTAAAGGATATGTGCAGATTACAACACCCATGGAGAAGCTATTAAAGAAAAAAGCTAAATTCCAGTGGAATGAGGACTGCCAAAAAGGTTTGGACACATTGAAGAAAAAACTAGTGACTCCACCAATTTTGATATTCCCACAATGGAAGAAGGAATTTCATGTTCATGTGGATGTGTCATCCATAGATTTGGGCGTAGTATTATCTCATCCAGGAGAAGGAGAATTAGACCACCCAATTGCATTTTCAAGTAGGAATCTATAAACAACAGAAAATAACTACACTATAATAGAACGAGAGGGGTTGGAAATGGTGTATGCGCTGCATAAGTTTAGACACTATTTGTTGGGTTCTCATTTAAATATTTATACAAACCACTCTGCACTAAGATACTTACTGAACAAGCCAATGTTGGGGGGAGAATTTGTAGGCGTTTACTTTTTTTCCAAGAATATGACCTTGAATTCATCGTTAATCTAGGAAAATTGAATGCAGGACCAATATCACTTATCACACATTATATCAGGAGAAGATGTAGGGAATATAGATGATATTTTGTTAGATGCACATTTATTTGCAGTTCAAATGGTTGGCGGCTACTTCATAGACATCGTGCAATTATTTAGTACATGAATGGCTCCATCGGACATGAAAATTGCACAAAATAAACATTTAGTGGTTAAGGCAATAGACTATCATCTAGTTGCAAGAAACTCATATAATTTAGGTGAAGATGGGATATTAATACGATGGATGTTAGAGCATGAAAGGCCAATGATAATAACATAAGCACATGAAGGTATTACAAGAGGACACTACGCGGGTAAAGAAACAGCATATAATATTTTGTGTGCAGGGCTTTGGTGGCCCACACTTCACAAGGATACTAAAGAATATTGCTAAACATGTAATGTTTTTAAAGGGTTGGAAATCCATCCCAAAGGGATGATATTCCTTTGCATCCATAGGTTACACTATAGGATTTTGATAAATGGGAAATAGAATTTGTCGGACCAATCAATCCACCAGTCCGGAGGTCAGGATCTAGGTATATAATCACCGTGACAGAGTATTTGAGAAGATGGGTAAAAGTAGCACTGATCATAGACTGCAATGAAAATATTGTTGTGTGATTTTTGTTTGAGAATGCAATTACAAGATTTGGATTCCCCCACATTTTGCTGAGTGATCAAGGGACACACTTCCTAAATAAAATGATTGTATAATTGACTAGGGAGTTTCAAATTCATCATCAAAGGAGCATGTTGTATCACCCTCAGGAAAATGGGATAGTATAAGCCTTGAATAAAATTTTAGAGAATTCTTTGACAAATATCTACAACATGTAAAGGGATGATTCATACTTGAGAATCCCTGCAGTAATATGCGCATATAGGACTACAAGAAAAAAATTGATAGGCCATATACCTTTTAGGTTGGTATATGGGAATGAAGTAGTAATGCGAATGAAATTTATTGTTTCAAGCTTGCATGTTGCGATGATTGTTGATCTTTCAGAATCTAGCACAATAGAAGAAATATTGTCACAATTGTTACAGCTTGAGGAATACCAATTTATCACAAGGTTCCATCAACAAGTTCAAAAGGAAAGAGAAAAACAATGGCATGATAGGCATATCAAACATAAAAAGTTTCAAGTGGGAGACTTAGTGTTGCTATATGACAACAAGTTCATGTAGCACCCAGGGAAGTTTAGGATGCATTGGTTGCGCCCATATGTGATTAAGTATGTTTCAAAAGAAGGTGTTGTGTAGTTAGAAATGTTGAATGGTGAATTCTATGTATGTGTTTGATACTTGATTCATGTATGGTATGGATATGCTTAAATCATATATTGTAGGCCTTTTGGGCATAGGGATATTATGGTTGAGGTGATATATGCTTGAGACATATTCTTGGTATTTGGTTTATGGATGGTATGGTTCGTTACTAGAGGCACATCTTGGTGATATTGGCTTGAGATACTTTCTTGGTATATCATTGATGATACATGGTACATGATTTGATTATGGTATGGTTTATACATTGATGCATATGTTGGTACACAGTTGATGTATGATATGGTATAGGTTTAGTTATAGTGTAGGTTGATGGTATAGTGACAGTGACATGTTGGATATAGTGACAAGTTATAGGTTGATACGACAGTGGCAAAGACAGTGGCAGTGGAAATGATAGTGGCAGTGATTGTGGTAGTGACAATTGATATACACTTATATTTCAGGGTGGAAGGATGGGGAAAGGAAAGGGGGTTGTAGTCTCCTTCTAGTTGGTTCCATAGAATTAGGGAGTTGGAGCTTCCTTCAGGTTGAAGCCTGAGAATTAGGGGGTTTTATGCTCCTTCTGGTTGGAGCTAGAGGATTTAGGGAATTGTAGCTTGCCTCAGATTGGAGCCTATAAATAGGGGGTTGTAGCCTCCTTCAAGTTGAAGCTGGAGAATTGGGAAGTTGGTTCTTCCAATGAATGTAATCTTTGATATATAAGAAAGAATTCTGTGTTTTTCTCCCATTTGGGTTTCGACGTAAATCTTGGTGTATTGTGTCTCTATGGATGTTTGTTATGATATGTTAATTTATATTTCTCATGATATATTGATGGTATATTGATGATGAAATTATTGATCACATATTGTGGTTAAACATGATAATAAAGTGATAATATTGATTCACCCCCCCCCACCCTCTCTATATTCCAACAATTGGTATCAGAGAAGGTCCTTCAAGAAATAGTTTAACCACTAGAAGTACATCATGGAATACACTAATATTGAAGCAACAAGGTTTGATGGAAAAAACTATTCCTTTTGGAATAAAAGGATGAAAACCTTTTTATAGGCACATGGATTTGATGTTTAATAGTTACTAGTAGATGGATATGCAACACCAACCACTCCCCCGACTAACAAATATGGAAATAAACTCAACGAAAACAACTCAAAGGATAAACGCACCATTCTGAGTAGTCTAGATGATTTAATATTTTTCAAAGTTATGCATTGCAAGACCGCAAAGGATATTTGGGATAAACTTCAAAATAGTTACGAAGGATATACCAAAGTCAAGGGAGATAAGATTCAAATTCTTAGAGCTAAGTTTGAGCAGCTGAAGATGAAGGAAGATGAATACATCGCATCCTAATTCTAGGAGTTGATGAAACAATGAACACTATTAGAGGATTAGGAGAAGAATTTGATGAGTTATTGGTCATTCAAAAGGTTCTAATATCTCTACCTACAAGATTTGATCCTAAGATATCAATCCTGGAAGAAAGAATAGATCTTGACAATTTGAGTATGGACAAGCTATATGGAATATTCATAGCTTATGAAATGAGGATAGAACAAGAGAACTCAGTCACAAATAAAGTAGCATTCAAAGAATCCAGGAAGATGAAGAAGCAAAACAAGCAAAAGTAAAAACTAGATTGCAGTTGCAACGATGAATCAGAGGAAGATGAAGAAGTGGAAAAATTAGTAAGGAAGTTGAAAAGAGGAACCGACAAGTACAAAGGTACACTTCCATTGAAATGTTTTAATTGTGGTGATATTGGTCACTTTTCTTCTAAATTTCCTTATGCTAAGAATAAAGGTAGCGATGAAGAAGAATATCCTAAGAGGAACAAGAAAAAGCAAAAGGGAGACAAGAGAAGGAACAAAAAGAGAATCTTCAAGAAAAGATTCTACTCAAAGGAAGAAAACCCTTCATTAGAAGAGGATGATGATAGTGACAATGATTTATAAAGAGTACTCTTCATGGTAGTAGAATATGATGAAGAAGATTTACAATATTCCAAAGAAGAAGGAAAATTTGATCTCAGAGAAGAATTAATTAGTTCCCTAGAAGAACTTGGGAAAGAAAGAAATAAAATCAAGTCACTCAAGGAAGAGTTAAAGAATAAAGAAGGATCTCAAAATTCCAAATCAGAAGAATTCAAGAAGATAATCATGAAGTTAAATATCCAAGTATAAGAAGGCATATGGATTGAAGAAACACTCAGAAGTCAGTTAGAAGAAAAGGAGAAGATGATTGAAATCTTGGAAGAAGAAATAGTCACTGTGAGAAAATATCTCCAACAACAGAATAGCACGAAAATATTGGATGAGATCATCAATAATAAAAGGCCATACTATGGTAGGTCCAGGCTAGGATACAACCAAATCCATACTGAGAAAGGTTCAAGCTCCAAGGTGAAATAACATGAAGCAAAAAAAAGCACCTATGCAGAAATAGTTAAAGGCACTCAAGAAGAAAATCGCAGAGGAATTAGACCACCTAGAAGATACAAACCACATAACCAACAATTAGCAACATCTCAAGAATAATAAGTCTTTAGAAGAGAAACACCATTCAAAATATCCCCTACATCTAGGTATCAAACTATTTTTCTTGGTTTATGCTATTCTTGTCACAAATTTGGTCACAAAGATGCAAACTGCAAAGCCTATGACAAGAATAGAAGAAACTTTGAAGGCTACTCAAACAACAGTTATCCCAAAAATACACATGAAGCACAAAACATAAATCACAATAGTTTTGGTTCACCAAGTAATGAAATAGAGTGCTACAAGTGCAACAATTTTGGACACATGGCCAAAGATTATAGATTGATTATTTCTCCAAGGGAACCAAATAATAACATCAACAATCACAAACAAGAACCATAAAGATATGGAGAAGAAAGCAAGATCAATTCAACACTAAAGAATTCTCGATTTCTTTACAATCTCAACATAAGAAAAATGGGTGGTATGTTGACAATGATTGCTCGAAGCATATGACATGTGACAAGAGCATGTTTCTGACACTAAAGAAGGAACGAGATGGATCAGTTTTGTTTGGAAACGATAACTTAACCAAAATTATAGGAAGAGGTATAGTAAAGCTCAGAAACAAAGATGCTAAGGAAGAAAATGTTCTATTGGTCGAAGGTATGAAGCACAATATTCTAAGTGTAATTCAAATGTGTGATCAAGGACACAAAATTTTATTTGACTCAGAAAAATGTGAGATAAGGAAAGAAAGATAGGGAAATTTGGTGGCTACATCTAGAAGAACTCGAAACAACATATATGTCCTGAATTAAATTGGAAAGGGAATATGTTGCTTAGTAAAGGAAAATGAAAGTTGGCTATGGATTCGAAAAATGAGTCACATGAACTTTGATAACCTTGTAAAAATAAACATAAAGGAAGCAATGAAGAAATGCTCGAGATCTTAAATCCAATGAATACTCTATGTGAGCATTGTCCACAAGGAAAACAAACCAGGACCAAGCTCAAATCAAAAGAGTACTCCATGACAAAACCATTGGATATTGTACACACTGACCTATGTGGACCTACAAGAATGAAGAGATTAAATGGAAAACAATACTTTATTCTATTGGTTGATGACTACACAAGAATGATTGTAGTTTTCTTTCTTAGAAAGAATTCAGAGGAATTCGAACACTTAAATATATACAAAGAGATGGATGAAACCGAGATGTAATTGAAAATCAAGAGTTTGATATTAGACAATGGAGGAGAATTTACATCAAAGGAATTCATATATTTATGTGGCAAGCATGGAATAAAGAGACAGTTCTTGACAACCATGACACTTCAACAAAATGGAGTTGTCAAAAGGAAGAACAAAACAGTACAAGAAACGGCCAGAACCATGTTCAAACATTCCAAGTTGATTGATATCTTTTGGGCACAAGAAATACATACATCAATTCACATATTGAAAAAATGAATGCTCAGAAGTAAAAATGATAAAAATATCTACGAGCTATGGAAATGAAGACCAAAAAATGTGAAGCATTTCAAAGTATTTGGAAGCAAATTCTCTATCAAAAGAAGATGGTGAGCTTGGAAAATTTGACTCCTGAGTCGATAAGGGAATACTATTTGGGTATTCACGCAAAAGCAAAGCATATAAATGCTTCAGTCCAAGACTCAATAGAATTGTGGAAATCATCATTGTAACAATCGAAGAGACAGATGTACAGAAGGGAAAATAAGGAAGAAAAGATTCAAAAGAGAAGGATGATGAGGAATATCTAAAAGAAGAATAAGTAGAAGAAGAAGAGCAGCCAGAAGAAGAACAAGAGGAATATGATCAATAACTACCTCCTAAGACACCTAGCCTACGAGTACAAAAAAATCATCCACTAGAATAGATTATTGGGAATAAAGATGTAGGAGTTGAAACTTGAAGAAGAATACTTTCACCAAAAGAAAAACACCTAGCATTGTTATCTACAGTTGAACCAAGAAGTTCTGAAGAGGAAAGAAAAGATGAACACTAGATCAGGGCTATGGATTAAGAATTGAATCAAATAGAAAAAAATGGCACATGGGAACTGGTTCCAAGACCGAAGAACAATAACATGATTGGTACAAAGTAGGTTTTCTGAAAAAAATTGAATGAGTGTGGATAGGTAAACAAAAACAAAGCAAGATTAGTATGCAAAGGATACACTCAGATTGAAGGTATACATTTTTAAGAGACCTTCGCACTAGTTTCCAGGATGGAAGCAATCAGATTAATCTTAGCCTATGAATGTTCCAAAAGAATCAAGGTGTATTAGATGGATGTTAAGTCAACCTTTCTTAATGGAGAATTAGAGGAAGAAGTCTACATTGAACAACCAGAAGGATTTCTACTGTCGGAAAGGGAATATTATGTTTGCAGGATGAAGAAAGTGTTGTATGGACTCAAGAAGGCCCCTACAACATGGTATTCAAGATTGGACAGGTATCTATAACACCAAGGATTTAATAAGGGAAATTCAGACAACAATATCTACATAAAAGTGGATAGAGACAATATATTGATAATTGAAGTTTATGTAGATGACATCATCTTCAGAAGTGATGATGACAAGATGAGTCAGAAGTTTTCCAGAGATATGAAAAATGATTTCAAAATGTCTTTTTCTTGGTGATTTGACCTTCTTTTTGGGATTACATATATGTTAGTGTGATAAAGGTATTTTCATCTTTTAGACTAAGTATATCAGATAAATGCTAAAGAAGTTTGGAATGGAAGATTTCAAACCCATGAGTACTCCTATGAAAACCAATTGCAAGTTAAGAAAGGATGATGATTCTAAGGATATAGATCAGAGACTCTACAGATCGATGATTGGCATCTTACTCTATGTGACAATTTTAAGACCATACGTAATGCAAGAAGTTGGACAGGTTGCGAGATTTCAAGCAGTAATGAAGGAAACACATGTTATGGAAGTAAAGAGAATATTCAGATATATCAAAGCATCAAAAGATTTCAAATTATGGTATCCAAAAGGGAATGATCTATCTTTGGTAGCCTACACAGATGCAGATTGGGCAAGTATTATCGATGAAAGAAGAAGTACAAGTGGATAACTTTTCTACTTGGGTGAGTGTTTGGTATCATGGTTGAGCAAAAAAAAGTGATCAATATCTTTGTCCACCGCAAAAGAAGAATATGTTGCAACAATACTTAGGTTCTCTAGATGAAGCAAACCTTGCAGGATATACAAGTGAAGTATGATGAGCCCATTTAAATACTCTATGATAATGTGAGTGCCATCAATACCTCCAATAATCCAATGATGCATTCCAAGATGAAACACATTCTGATGAAACACATTTACAGGGCAGTAATTGCCAGAGAAATCCTTGCAGCTGAAGAAGAGTTACTGAAAAGGGTGTCAAATATTTGCAACACATATGGAAGAGACACCCAAAGACAAGGTACCAAATATTGAAGATTATGCAGTCTTGAAAGAGTTTGAAGATGTATTCAAGGAAATACCAGGATTGCCACCCAAGAGAGATATTGACTTCTCCATCAATCTGGTGCCTGGAGAAACACTAGTATCTAAGACTCCTTATAGGATGAGTACACCATAACATAAGGAATTGCAAATGAAATTGGAAGAGATTCTAAAAGAGGGTTACATATGCACAAGTGTGTCACCTTGGGGTGCCCTAGTATTATTTACGAAGAAAAAGGATGGAACTTTGAGACTTTACATGGAATTTAGACATTTGAACAAGGTAGTTGTGAAGAACAAGTATCCTTTGCTTAGGATAGATGACCTCTTTGATCATCTCAAAGATGAAAAAATATTCTCCAAGATTGATCTCAGGTTAGGTTATCATCAGGTAATAATTAGATAAGAATACATCAGCAAGACTACCTTCAGAACAAGGTATGGCCATTATGAGCTCACAGTGGTGATGTCTGGGTAATCAAATGTACCAGCTGTCTTCATGTTTCTCATGAATGTTGTATTCATGAATTACTTGGATAAGTTTGTCATTTTCTTCTTGGATGATATTTTGATATATTCTAAGTCTGAAGAAGAGCATGGAAAACACTTAAGAATGGTGTTATACGTATTGAGGGAGCATCATTTGTATGCCAAATTGAGCAAGTGCTCATTCTACCAAAAGAAAATTCATTATCCGGGCCATATCATTTCAGAGGAAGGAATAACAATGGATCTATAAAAGATAAGGGCCATTGAAGGATGACCAACACCAAGGAATGTTTCACAGGTGAGGTCATTCATGGGACTTGTCGATTACTATAGTATATTTATTGAAGGATTCTCAAAGATTGCACACCCAATCACTTCCTTGCAAAAGAAAGGTGTGAAGTTTGAGTGAACATAGGATTGTAAAAGAAGTTTCCAACACTTGAATCATTTATTAACAAGTGCTCCAATACTAAGGATTGTTAATTCAAATGAAAATTTCATTGTATGCACTGATGCATGTAAAGAAGGACTAGGTGGAGTCTTTAGTTAGAATGGGTATGTGGTGTGCTATGAATCAAGGAAGTTGAAGGAGCATGAAAGGCACTATGATACTTATGATTTGAAATTGGAAGCCATAGTGCATGCCTTGAAGATGTGAAGGCACTACCTCATGGGAAAAATATTTGAGTTAAGGACAGACCAAAGTGGCATGAAATACTTGTTTGGACAACCAACTCTAAATGCGAGACAAAGTAGGTGGTTAAATTTCCTCTGTGAATATGCTTTTGATATAAAACATATCAAAGGTAAAGAGAACAAGGTGGTTGATGCACTCAGTAGAAGGGTGCCTGAGATGCATGCTACAATCATTAGCATGTATCAATCAGATTTGAAAGATATAATTCTAGAGGATGTAAAATCAGATCAGAAATACATGGAGGTAAGGGAAAACTTCAACAAGGTAATTTACAGTAGAAAGTTGAATACTTTAAGCTGGAAAATGATGAATTTATCATGTACAAGAGAAGAATTTATGTGCCAAATTCTCGGGAATTGTAGAATATGGTATTGGGATAAATCCATAATGTGCCTTATGATGGACACCCAGGTTACCAAAAAACTATTGCAGTTGTCAAGAGCCAATATTATTGGTCTGGCATGAAGAAGAAGTTGTTGATTTGATTGTCAGGTGTTAAGCTTGCCAAAAGGTCAAGGATGAGCGTAAACACCCAGTTGGTTTGCTACATCCATTTCCCATCCCTGAGTGGAAATGGGGAGTTGTAACAATGGATTTCATCACCAAACTACCCATAACAAACACACAACATGATTCTATCATGGTAGTGGTTGATAAGCTTACCAAAGCTGGACATTTTATTACAGTGAAACTCAATCATGAGGCAACTAATACAACTGATATTTATCTGAAATAAATAGCTCGGTTACATGGAATACCCAAGACAATTTCGTCCGACAGAGATCCAAAATTTACATCAAATTTTTGGAAATGATTATTCAAAGGATTTGGAGAAAATGTGAATTTTAGCACATCCTATCATTCAGAGTCGAATGGACAAACATAAAGGGTGAATCAGATAATAGAAGATATGCTAAGGATGTATGTAATGGATAAACCATCCAAATGGGAGGATTATTTTCACTTGTTAGATTTTTATTACAACAATGGGTACCAAGCATCCCTAAAGATGAGCCCATTTGAGGCACTTTATGGAAGTAAATGCAACACACTAGTAATTTGGGACAAACCCGCAGACAGAGAAATGGTTGAGCCAGAATTACTCAGGGAAATGGAAGAGAAGATGATGAAAATGAAGAAGAATTTAAAGGTTGCCCAGGACAGGAAGAAAAGTTAGGCTGATAAGGGTAGAACTCACAGGGAATTTAAAGTGGGTGATCATGTGTTCTTGAAAGTAAAGGTCAACATGAGTTCCCTAAAGTTGGGGAATTGCTCAAAGATGGAAACATGTTTTTGTGGGCTATTTGAAATCCTAGAAAGGATTGGGCCTATAGAATACATGTTTGTTTTACCTGCATCAATGTGTACTCATAATGTATTCCATGTATCATTTCTTAAAAAGTATGTACATGATGCTAATAATTTCATTGATTAGAATGTGATTCAAGTGGAGTAGGAAGACGACTTTCAAGTAAATTTGGTGTGTATATTGGAATGTAAGATCAAGAAGCTCTGAAATCGAGCCATAGGGCTAGTAAAGGTCCAATGGACCTGTTATGATGTCGGGGATGCAACTTGGGAGCCTGAAGACGCTATGTGGGTAGAGTATCCACATATTTTTGAAAACTATTAAAGTTTTGATTGTATATGTGTATATACTACACTGAGGACAATGCATAAATAAGGGGGAGGGGAATGTAATACCCCTATGTCGAACCCCAACTGTACATAGGAATGTAAAAAAAACAATTATAGGCTAGTGAGCCAGGTTGTTATAGGCCATAAGGCTTATGTGATTATTAGGCCGTAGAGCCTAGATGCTAAAGGACAATGATCCTATTTTTATAATATGTAAACACTCATATTATTAATAAAGTACACCATTGTTGTAGATCAACTAGATAAAATAGTATGGGGGGATACACTCCACTTCGAAAGGGAAATGGGGGGATAAGAGTCTAGGAAGGAGCTAAGCTATGGGGC
>SNQJ01S0045317.1:38019-53786 GCA_010110895.2 Picea sitchensis | reverse complement strand
CCAGTGTTTTTTGTCTACAAGAAGGTCCTCCATCTTGAGCTTCCATAGCTCAAAGTTTTTACCATTGAACTTCTCTATCTTGATTCTAGAAGAGCTCGTCATTCCTCTTTATACACTCGAATAACCACTGCAAAAGATCCCACTAAACCCAGGTTTATCACAGATCCAAGATAAACTTGAACTATCAAGACCGAGCCAAACCCTCAACAAAGGCTTCCCTCTGAAGCAAAAAACGAGCTCTGATACCACATGTAAGTTTTAAACTTGTGAAGTAAAGCAAGTCATATAGATTCTTACGTAAAATATAAATTAATCAATGACTCATTCACATAGTACACAGAGATTTATACCGAAAACCCTCAACCGAGGAAAACCTTTCTTATATTCATTATATCGAATTTCACCATTCACCATACAATATATACAATGTTTTTAGGTATTCTGTAGATACCAAAACCCTAATCCTTTAATCCAGGATTAATTTAGAAAACTGCTAAAAATAGCAAAATCCACTAAAAATAGAAAAAACCGCAGACGTAGACGCAGTTGTCAAATCTGACGCACCCACACACACACATGCAAAGAATATAACACATACCCAAGACTCTGCAAATGGACAACATAACATTACTCTTGAATTTCCTTCCTCTTGCCCAAGACTTGTCTTTATTATATAGCTCTTTGGAGGAGGCTTGGGAGAGCTTCTAGATCTTCTTGAGACCACCAAAGACTCGAATGATGTGAGTTTTTAGGCCCTTGACACGAAGATGCAACTTATCCCTCGCTTATCATTTCATAACTCTGTGAATCTAGAAGTTTTACAGATCATCGCTTGTTGCACTACTGATGACATGTGATGAGCATTGCTTGTTGCACTAATGATAATCGTGATGATCCTCGCTTGTTGTCCACTATGTGTTCATCGATGATCTCTAAAAGGAGCTCAAATATTAGGAAAAACATGCATTTTGGCTTACATCTTCTCATGGATTCCCTTCTGTCCTGTAGGGTGGAAATTAATGCTATAACAAAACAGGTAGAAGATGAAAAACACTTCCTCTTATATTTCCCTACCTATACCCATATTAGATCCCAATTTAAAAATATCTTCAACATTACCCACCTTCCTAGCCTCCTAAGTCATCAAAACTATGGTGATCTTGGAATGCTTCTCTAAATGTTTTTTGAGCATAAAAATACAATTTTAAAGAATTTAAAATAATCTCTTACCTTCTTAAGGTCCTATAAACCAATTAGTATAAGTGGATAGTTCTTTTATAAACAATAAAACCAAAGAAACAAAAATAAATTTCTGGATTCTTCACACTTAACAGCGAAATTGCCTCTAATTCAAACACAACAATAAAGCCCAAAAAAAAACATAACAAAAATTCTAGGTTCTTCGCCCTTACCAGTGAAATCAATGGTTGGACCTTATCGGCTCCCTATCCGCGGTATAAGGGGGCTTTGGTGGTGTTTATTATCCTATGCCATCGCGCACCATCGACCATGCCTTCGCCCATCTGTAAACCATGCCCATCTTCCATGCCATCGCTGGCGCCCTCCATCGCCTGCCCATGCCGGATGCAGGACGCCGATATGGATGGATGACAGGCGTGCATTAATATCATGTTAATTCAAATTTTGAATTTCGGAAAGGCACTAAACATTTAGATTTTAATTTCACAAACCTGTTCATTCAATATTTTTTCGTTAACAACCACGGGACAATGCACTCGGGAACTCTGCTAGTTTCAATATATTCCAGTAGGAATCAAGGTGAACGCTGAATCCTTCATACTGTCTGCTCATCACCTCCTTGGGAGAGGCTATCCATGGAGAGCGTGTTCAAGTGGAATCCTTGTCTCCTACATTTCTACCTTTTTGAGACAACCCTCACAAAGGAATGTCTGAGAAAAGTGATATATAAGGTTAATTTTCACAAGCATTTCTTTTCCAAATTTTCTTTCCCATCACCTGTCTTTGCACCTCCCATCAATCATCCAAATGTGCCCTATATCATACCATCCGAATGTGCCCTATGATATGTGGCGCCTACCATATACGATATGGATGGTGTAGTCACTAATTCCAACCATCTATTTTCCATCCATCCCCTCAACCTGACGCTGTCTCTGTTAACACCATATTTGCTGTTTTCACACCGTTTGCATGATATTGACAGATCGTTGAGTTGGAAATGCACTTTAAATGCTATTAGATGCTTGGTTTCATTTTCAAATTCAAATTTCAAATGGTTGCAGTCAACCGCCTCACGTTTGCCACCAATAATACTAAAAAAACACTCTGTTCAATTCATTCAGATGTTGGACGATGGCAGAAGATAAAACAGGAGCCTGGATAGCAGCAAGAGAATGTAAAAGGTGGGTCATGCGTGCAGCAGTTTGGGACGAATAAATGAGCATAATTTTGGTTTATGGAGATAATTAACCATGGGGAGCCATGAGATCAATTTCGACCTTGGGGTTCGGCAAGATGGGGATTATCAGGTCCAGGGTTTTTCTTTGTCTATTGTGAAACCTAGGGAATCTGTGGGTTCCATAAACCCTAGAAAAGCACTAAAAGGCATGCAAAGCCGCATGCAAAGCCTGCAACTTATCTGACCCTCTAGGTTATAGGCCACTCAAATTTATTTTTAGGTTGGCAGTTCTTTGCTTGGCACTTCGCTCGAAACCCTGGAGGCACCTAACGAATTCTCGTTTAGTATCAATCATGTGATTCAATATGGCATCAAACATAATCATTTGCTCTTTTGTATAAAAATGTTGTTGATTTGAATGTCCATAGATTGTGGAACCATGTATATCAAACTTTTCTATTTTTAAAATAGATCATCAAAGTTGTAAAAAACTCATCTTGGTGTTGGACTCGGACTTGGACATTGGCCAATTGAGTCGAATTGTTGAATTTTTTTTTAAATGTATGTTACAAGTTCTCAAGTTAAAAGAACATAGTCCGTATGGCATTCATTGCACTAGTCTCGGCTGAAAGTTCTAACATTGTTAACACTGTTCCGACATATATTGATCCAAAATATTAGATTATTTTTTAGTAGCTGCCATTGTAAATAGTGAGAGTCCAAGAGATTGGCTATTTATTTAAAAAAATATATTCATAACAAATGAACTTGCGGGTGTGGTGCAGCTATGAGCTACTGAGTATGATGTCCATCGAAGAAAAAATCCTCACAAGATCACTTGAATGCCAAATCAAGTTTAAACAAGGGAACTTTCAAAGCAACAAGTCCTGCCTTTAATTCCTGATTGATGGCGGTTTTTAAGTTCCTCATTGACGGCGGTTGGGTTTTCCAAGCAAAATGTAGTTGAACGAGTTCTGCTTAATGGTATTTGTCTCTGCCCATGAATTCCTATATATATATATATATTAAATATCTAGCCTCGACCTTAGTTCTAAAACATTTGTTTGACATTTGTCCAGTAGAAATATAAATTTCTAAGTTTAACTTATATGTAATAGCAACTATAAATACCTAAATACCTAATAAAGCAAGAGGGTTTGATATCTTGTTTAGAGTTTTAAATTTTGTGTTCTCTCTAATTATATTGTATTTTATTGAAAAGATAATTCGTTAAAGATTTCATATTGCATTTGGCAGGTTATCCAAACCACGATTGAATATAGTAGTTAGTATACACATTGATAGTATACATCCTACGTACTATACTTTTTACTTATTAACATAAAAAATTCCAATATGGATATTTTCAACAAGATTTGACGAATTGTTACCATACTTTCTGCTTATTCACGGAAAAAAATTCCCATGGTGGCAACACCGACATCCATATTGTGGCTCGACAATTCACCATAAACGACCTGCATTGGATTGCAATTCAAGATGCCAAATGTTTTTCCAATACATATACAAAGGTAATTCTCATTTTCGTGGTTACCGAGAAAACTGAACCTTGAAATAGTCCAAACATTTGGAATCCAGACAAGCTAGCGTGTGAAGTTGTGAACTCGTGCAAACAAAAGAGCAGGAGATGTGAAGTTGATATTACCCAAAGATATTGGAAAAAAACAAGACACTTAAATGGTTAGTTGGTTTGCCTCTTGTAACTTGTAGAAATAAAAGGATATTGCATGTTATTGTAACGCTATGGGTACGAACATCTGTTAGAGTATGCAAAATAAGGAAGATCTATGGCACTATGTGTATATAGTTTAATGTGCCATACGTGGTTGTAAGAACTATGTGAAATCAAGGAAGATGTATACAATTTAATGCGACAACGTTTAGGTGGTGTGAGCAGGTGTTGCCAAGACAACCATGATGCTTTAATGCTAGACACCCTTGAACTGTTCACTACCCGCATTATTACATGAGCCAGACACCCTTGAATTGTTCACTACAATTGAACTGTTCATTGCAAAGCACTATTTGCACACCCAAGTTCCAATCGAGCACACCAATTGCTTTTAGGGGTTTTTGGGGTTTTTGTATCTGCTTCCGCAGGCATGGGATCCAGGTCAACTTTACTAGAATGAGCGAACCGGAAGTACTCTAAATGTGCAAAGGGATCTAGGTCAACTTTACCAGATTGAGCGGACTGCAAGTACTCCTAACTCTACATCACTTAGGAAAGATCCATGAGAGGTACTCATTGGCGTGCACGTTGTATACAACATTATCTGTGTGCTATCTTGCTACAACATATTTATATAATCTATATATAACTCAAGCTAGAAGGGGTGCTACCTATGCTTCTAATGGGATTGGTGCTACTTATTATTAAACTAAAAGAGGTACTACTATTCAAGCTTTGTTGCGAGGAGGAAACTATTGCTAGTGGATTTGGATCAACCAGAGGAACTCCAACGGAGACTATACAACAGGAAGTGCTAGCAAGGATGCTTAATCAAAATATGGTTATGGAATAGTCTATTTCTCTTGATATACAAAAGAATCTTAATCTATTAAGAAAAAAAAGGTCTTGGGTAAAATGAAGAAGAAACTAGATAAATTGGAATAGGTTATTTCTCTCGATATACAAAAGAATCTTAATCTAGCAAGGAAAAAAAAAGGTCTTGGGTAAAATGAAAAAGAGACTGGATAAATCTTTTCTGACTTTTGTTTCACTAAAAATGCATATCAATGCGAGAACAATATGTTTATCCATTTAAAACTATTCACAATGGGTATTTCAACGAGATCTGTTGGAAGGGGTGCTAGGAAATAAGATAGGATGGGAGGGGATGCTTAGCGGAGTAATGGTGCAGGGTTAGGGATGGATGTTGTTGGCTTTGAATTTAAAAAAGAAATAGATGTGGAATTTTCTATGGTCTCTATAGCACCTTGCAATTCCTTTCAAATAACCCCTTCTCACTTCCCGCCTTGACCTAGGTTCTCTCACTATCCCCGATTGAGCATCACATACAATCCTATCCACAGAAATTCGGCCTCACCCTCTGCACTTTGATTTTCATAGGCTTAGGACCTCTCCTTACACCCTCCTTCTACCTACCAGCTCACAGTAGGCCTACACTTCTCGCCGGGACGTAACTTTGTCACAATTTTTGACTATATTTTTATGAGGTGTAGTGTTTGTTCAAGGTAATATCCTGTAAAATACCCGAGCCTGAGTTGATCTTCTATATCCAGTGACAAGAAGGGACAAGTGTCCTTGTCTCCACCTTCATGAGCTAGGTGGAGTATGGGCAACAAATATCCTCTATCAATTGAACCATATAAGTCTTTTGAACCAATTGAACCAAAGCGACTTCCTTCCACTAGAGAACAAAAACACTAACGCGTAGGTGAAACAATGTCGAGGTGAACCAAAAGAATGAAATTGACCAAGAGAAACCTTCAATAATCTGAACTTAGCATCATTTTCCTAATCCCCTTTTGTAGAACTTGAATCTTGTGGAGAGTAGAACTTGAGTCTTGTGGCAAGGAAAGAAGAAAAAAATGTCCTCCTAGGCTACGCTATAGTCATAATCAAACCGATAGCAGGAGTGAGGGCACTATTCAATGCCAATAGTTATTGCATGTTATCTTGTGAGCAAGGGATATCTAGTATGGTCATTACAACAAACTAGCCTTCATTACAGGAAGGGGATATTTCAATATGCGTTGGTTCATTACAGGAAGGGGATATTTCAGTACACGCTAGAATGGGGAGAAGAAATTCTTTCTTTACAACCATGCTTAGCTTGAAGAGGAAGTTCTGACCCTGATTGCAGTCCTTTATAGTTAATAATTGTTCTCATCAACCTAGGTTCCCATAGACTCGTATACTAAGCTAAATTCATAGTTAGTGTTACAATAGACTGGCAAGTTAAATTCATAGTTAGTGTTATAATAGATTGGTAAGCTAAATTTGTAGTAGACTATTAAGATAAATTTGTAGTATAGTATTGTAATACTTATAATTTTATGCTATGCAATGAAGAGGCATCTATGTGGGTTGGTTGTGCACCCTATGCTAAAGGGCACTCAAAATCACGAAATAGAAATCTGGAGTTGAAAGGTATGCAAACTGCTACCGACTACTTCACAGGATAATCTGGAGTTGAAAGGTATGCAGACTACTACCGACTACCTCACAGGCTACCTAAAAGGACCAAGAATATAGTTATAGGTTAGTTGTATTCTTATCTCGGAGTTTGTACCTATCAATTGTGCATGTTAGTATAGGGTTAGTATAACATAAATAATAATAATAAAATATTCATGTCGATCTAGTTTTGTGTAGGAGAAGAAATAAAACTAAATGAAACGATATCCATGAAGCACTACTTGAAAACTAGAAGAGGAGAGAGAAAGTAGGTTGTAGGAGGAGATGCAAAGCTCCAAAAGACGACCAAATATTTGGCATGCCTGCATTTTTGGTCGTCCGCCATATCTACCTAGAATACCTAGAATGTGCTTCTGAAGTTGGAGAGGTAATGTTTCGGCAATGTTCCATCATTCTGGATGCTTTTGGGAGTGAGAATGAGATTTTCTCTAGTGATTTGAGAAATAGAAGATGACTTTGTCTCTGGATAAATGCCCAACTTGGAATGCTCCCCATGGATATGAACTTACTTAGCATGCTCCAGATGGACATGAAATTACTTAGCATGTACATGTAGAATGTAATTAAATTTCTTTGCATGCATGGACACCATGTGGAATGTAATTCTTTAAAAGAGGACCATGTTTGAGCTTCTTAAAACCCATGGAATGAAAAAAAAAAAATCTTAACAAAAAATGTTATAGAACTAATGCTATCTCTTGCGATACAATTAGTTCATCTCATCTCTAACTCTTATATCCCAAATTTTAAACTCTTATATCCCAAATCTTAAGTTTAAACTTAAAAAAAAATAAAATGACCTCCCTATAAAGCCAAATAAAACCTAAAATTATCTAATTAGTATACAAAACTCACTTTCAGTATAACAAAAAAATGTTATAGAACTAATACTATTTCTTGAGATACAATTAGTTCATCTCTAACTCTTATATCCCAAATTTTAAATTCTTATATCCCAAATCTTAAGTTTAAACTTAACAAAAAAAATGACCTCCCTATGCAGGGAAATAAGACCTAAAATTATCTAATTGGTATACAAAACTCATTGTCAATATTTAATTGGTGAGGGAAAAGTGTTTGTTGAAATATAAGTTTTAGGGTGTAGAGAAAATAAATGCATCCATTTGTGCATAAATTAATACAAGCTGAGAAAACCGTTTACAATAGAATATGAGAAATCCTTTTCCTCATTCTAAACTCAATTTTTGGGTTGTTAAAGAGAGTATCGCACTTTAGTCATTAGCATTCGCTGCAAATATGCGATTCACGTCGGTTTGAGGATGTACATCGTGTAACTTCACATTGTCTCATAAATATTTATTTTGTTTCCTAATTTCTGAATTCCTCCATGAATAATGGGTAGATTTTTGGTTTTTCCATCATTGAAACTCATTTGATTTGTAAACATTTTGTTGGTTACACCAAATTTGCTTTAGCTCATAATTATTTTATAAATCGTTATGAAGTTTTTGTTTTTATTTAGGATAACCATCAGATTTATATCACTTTTTTATATTAATCGAATATGTGTAAATATATGGAGTTTAATGTTAAATTGGATATTTTTCTTTAGGTAAAAATTATTATTAAAAATAATATTTTTATGGGTGTTTGATTGGTTTTTACCTTTTGAGTTTATTTCCGAGTCTGCTCAGTCTGTAAGGGATTTTGGTCACCTGTTGGTGCCATACCAGGTCTCCCTGCCATGTTAGTCTACCTGTTTGTCTTCTTTTTTGAGGAGTTACAGAGGTGTACGTGGCCTGTAGTGGGTCTGCACGCGTACATACGTGCCCTGCCTTTAGATAGCCTGCATACATACGCAGGCTGCTGAGGTATCAGTTGTGTGCCTGTGTTAAGAAATTTTTCTTTAAGAAGAGGCAATCAACCTCTTCCTTGATTGAAGTCTGACTTCTCAGGGTTTCTCGATTAAGTACAGTGTCTCTGTTTTTACAGTCGAAGCCTGGGTTTGATGTCAGTTTGGTTATCTTTTAAAATATTTCTTGTTTTTTCTTTGAAAGGGTTTTAGACGAGTATGTGAGTCTTTGATCAACCTGTTTGGTTTTCAGTGACTCCTTGCGATCTGCAGTGGGCCAGAAGTCAGTCTTTTGGTCTTGTCTTGTTTTTTATTTTTTTTCCCCCTTTCGCTTGCTTTAAAGAAAAAGAAAAAGAATTTATTTCAAGTTTCTTGTTTTGAAGCATAAAAAAAAAAAAAAAATCCATTTCTTTGTTTGGTTAAGTAGTTGGGTTGATTATTTTGCTTGTTAGGAAAAAGAGTTATTTTCTTAAGTTCTTTACTAATTGCTTAGGACATCAAATAGCTCATAGTCGAGCGAAATTTTGTTTTAGGTTTTCCTTTAAAAGATATTAGAAAAAGTAGTTATGAAAAGTTGGTTAAAGAGTTAGTTACAAATCTTTATTATTAAAGAAGTAATTTTTCTTTCGGTTTCATTTATTCCTCCTTCATCTCTCAAAACACACCACTAGTTTCATTGTCTTTTCCTTGACTTAAAACATTCCATTTAAAATTAACACTAATTTAAAATCAACTAGACTTGATGTTTGTAGGGTCAATCAACTAGTCTAGGCTAGAGCCTTGAATTAGGTTGGAGAGGAAACTCTCCAAAGCTTACAAACAAACATTGGAGTCAATGCTAGGAAGTGTAAAAATTCCAGTAAAGGTGAAATTTATCTAGGACCCCCCTCTAACATAGGGGATAAACACGAGGTCGTGTGCGGAAAGGTAGTGGAGATAACCCCTCCAAAGCCAGACCAAGCATAGTGGGGAACACATATTGAGGACTTTTTGTGGGATATTGTTGGTCTCATTTGCCACGAAGCTTCATGGATCTCAAATCCGTTCGAGGTCCTCAGTTGTCTTCCAAACCACTTGCTTCTGATACCCTTGGTAGGTTTCTCACTTAGTTACCCTTCTCATTGTGATCCACCCGATTGTCGACTATACCCACCTGGTGACTGTTCGCAAGCTGGAAACTTAGTTGCCTTTATTTTAGGGACTTACACAAGTGACTGAGGGGGTATACCACGATACCTAGGGCAGACGTCGGGCCACGCTTTGTAAAGTATACCCGGAGGGTGCTTCCGTGTTCGAGTTGCACTTGCACCGGTAAGTTGCTCTAGTGTTGGCTGGCGTAACTGTTCTTCCAACTAGTTAGTGGTTTGCTTGCTTTGTCTCATATGAACTTTTTTAGTGTGTGCTTGGTCTTCAACATTAGAAAAATCCTTTCTGTATCATTGGTCTTCTCACACAATGGAAGATCAAGAGCTTTGTCAGTCGCGAAGGCTTCAAGGCATGTCACGGGTTAACTTGGAGCCACCACCACCACCGTTACGGTGAAGACTTGACCAGCAAGGGTCATTTGAGGTGACTGGGCCGTAGGAAACTGTCCCTAGGCCAACTCTGAGAGGAGAACACTCGTATTCAGAGAAACTGACTATTTATGACCTTGGAGAGGAAGCTCTCGATCCATATAACCCTCTGATCACCGACTTGTCGGTGCCACTTTTGATACAGCTTGCCCCCCCAAGGGTAACACATCACGAGCGTCAGATAATCCTATAAGAAGCGATGGAAGAAAATGTTGCTACTTTGTCAGGGAGTCCTCACACTCCCTCTACGATTGCCACCACTAGGGGAATTTCGCCTCCTAACCCACCTTCACCGGTCCGGACCACTATGGTCTTGACCACCTCTACTTCGGGCAGCGGTCCAATTCCATCTATGGTAGCGATCACTGTACCGTTCATATAGAGTGCGATGGGTCCTCTGTTTTCATATGGGATGCCCGACTTTGATACGAACTCGGTCCTCACCTACTCCACCCTACATACCATGGTTCTGGGGGTAGGGAGCTCAAATGCTCCTCTGGAAGGGTCCATGTGGGGCACTTCAGCCCCCTATAACACTTTCCCTTACAACGAAGGTCATATACCTCCTTCGTCCCCCTCACTCTGCAGTGCTCCTCAACAACCCGTCTAGCCAAACATGAACTACAGCTTGTTCGTAGCAGGTATTCAAGGATCTTCTTCCTACACCACGTCGGTGGGTTCAATGTCATTCTCTTTGTTCGACGCATTTGGAAACAATGCTTTCTCATCAGCTGTCGTCTCAGCCGGGGGAAACCCTGGTTTTGGACTCCAAAATATTGGGCAAGGTACTATTCCTACACAGTGGGAAAACACAAGAGTCTTCTCCTCACAAGGACCCTGGAATCCATCGCAGGGATCATTTCCCTCATCAGGGATGTCAACCAGGGGCAACCCCTTCCATGGTTAATGGAACTCCGGGAAAAGCTCAGTACCTATGCCCGTCAGATCAGCAGGGGGTAACCCTTTCCAGAATCTTTGGAACACAACACAGGGAGCAATCCCTGCCCAGCCCTCAACGTCCAATTATGGGAATCAACCGACGAGTTCCCAAAAAATGCAGCATCTGTTCACTGGCCAAGGCCATGGTATTTACCAAAACCCTGGCCAGCAGCCTAACTTTTCCTGGCAACTTGGTGCCAGCCAAATTCCAGGCCGCTTTCCTCCTGTACATAGTCAATAGCCCAAACTATCGTTTCTGGCGACGTTACATTTTCCAGACTTGTCAAGGTTGTTAAACAACCCAATCTATCACAATTCGCATTGGCCTCCCATGCCAACGAAGTTACCCTCATACATTCCAAAGTTCGAAGGTAAGCCTAACGAAGATCCAGGTGATCATGTGACCACGTTTCACCTATGGTGCTCGTCAAACTCTCTGTGAGACAACTCCATTCAATTGCATCTATTTCAATGCACTCTTATCGGGAGTGACGCGAAATGGTACATCGAGCTTGACCGCTCAAGATACTCTTGCTTTAGAGAATTGGCAATGGTTTTTGTCAACCATTTCCAACTACCTATGAGATATGATGCCGACACCGAATTACTTGCCAACTTCAAGCAGACGAAGGTCGATCATATCTCGGATCACATCTGAGAACGGCGACATCGGAAGAGTTTGATAAAAGTACCAGTTCCACTGGATTTCCTGTTGGAGTGGTTCCTTAAGTATTTGGTACCACAGTTATCCAAGGACGTTGCAACATCAAGGGTATTTTCCGAGGAAGAGGCGATAATGAGATCTCAACAACTTGAATTGATATACTCTTAGTCTGGTTTACTCCATGAAGTTTTTCCAGATGCACCACAGTCTATCCTTGAAAAGGCTAGACAAAAGACTCGACCACATGTCGATGGTATAGTTGGTTCAACACAAGAAAATCCCATTGATCCATTGTCAAATCACTTGCAACAATTTTCGATACAATAGACAGCGGCCAACCAAACCTATAGTTCGATTGATCCCCTACTCAAACGTTGTACGTACACAGTGTGCATTCGACGAACTCGAAGGCCAACTAGCAGCCTGACGGAAAGAAGAAACATCGAAACAAGAAGGGTAAGGGGGATAAGAAACCCACCAACAATGCTATCGGGGGAAACACATAGAAAATAAATTCAAAGTATCTATGTAACCTTTGCACGGAAGACCATCTGACTCACCTGTGCCCTCAACTTGCAGAGGCCCAGAAGTTATTGGCACAACAGCAGCCTGATGTGTTAACGAACCCATTTCCACATGGGAAAAAATTGACTCAAGCCTCTTCGAGCAAGGATGGGGATAGTCAGGGACCCCCTCCATCTTCTAGTAACCCCTCGACCACAAAAGTTTATATGTTGAAGGGTGACGCTCACATAGCAACTAGTGAACACGATTACGGAATGCCAAACACTGTTGAAATGGGAAAAGAATTTGAAAACCCATTAGTTCCTCTCCAAACTGAGAAAACGATGGGTGAAACAATGACACACATCCCGAAAGAGGTGTTCAAGAAAGCTTAGCATAATCCAAATGCGAGGGTCACCTAGAATTACTTTGTGGTGGAGGATTTGTCACAAACCCCTTGCACGATGTCTTCTTTGGAGGTCCTCTAGAGCTTTCGTTCGCAGAGAAAGGCCCTGTTAGTTGCCTTAGGATCTGCTGAGACCTGTAATCTGGGAACGATCATGCTTCATACGACCGACTTGAAACCTCGTCTCCCATACCACATTGTGTTTTATATAGTAGTGGCTCACCCCATGAAATCTTTTACTCGGAACATTTTTCGCATGGTGGTTGATGAGGGCACCTCAACCTGCATGATGTCGTTGGCATGTTGGAGGGCCATTGGCCAACCCATTTTTTCTTCATCACCTACTCTACTTACTTCTTTCGATGGTCGTTCTTTCAGACCACATGGAATCATCCCTTCTTTCCCTATGCAGTTAGGAGGGAAGACCGTGTGGGTTGAAGTTGAAGTGGTCGATGCGCCTCTCGACTACAACCTATTGCTAAGAAGGAGTTGGGCATATGCAATGCATGCAGTGGTCTTGTTGTTTCCACATGAGGACCGAATCTTGACCATTGATAAGTTGTCCTTCTCCAGGCCTAACCCTTTATCGGGGGCATCCACGGTCCCGATAATTGATAACCCACAGCCCGATGTCGTCAACGTGGCGGTTGGTTTGTGCCCACCTTTGCTGGGTACGTTTTATTATCTACCTCCTTCTGGCGATGTCAATATGATATCGGTTGTCCTCGAATAGCCTAAGGCTGAAATATTTCAAGTGTCGTCATTCTGTACGACTTACTTTAATGATTTGTGGACTCTTCCTTCCCCATCGGCCTTGATGGAAGGGATAGGGCATCCTAGCATGTCCATTTTCTTTTCCATGATAGAAGTTGCATACTTTATTGTCCAATAAGCGTCGGCCGACCCCGATCCGACTCCTGCACCAGAGTAAGATCCAGTTCTCTAGCCTATTTGGGCTCAATATTCCCTGGCCACTACCGATTCTTTAGACTTGGTCTTGCCCTCTGACGAGGTGATTATAGAGGCATTGAATGGTCCGAACAGACCCTGGGATGATCTCCATCACAGATCTTATTTCCTCCCAGAGTTAAGAAGAATAGAGGCAGGATAATTCGTGTTGACTATGAGTGGAGATAGGTCTTGTCCTATTAATCCTCTAGCTACGCATGTATTTTATGCCGAGGGTAATATGGAAACCATCGCTGAAATGATACCTATTGACATATCCAGAACCCATGGCATCGTGGAGAATGTCTTTGTCGGAGCAGACTGCTCCCCCAAGGAGATTCGGATCTATATAGATTTATTTAAGGAATTCCGCTACGTTTTTTCCTGATCTTACGAGGAAATTCTAGGAATTGATCCAAGAATCATTAAACATGAAATAATGACTTATCCTGATGCCAAGACAGTCCGACAAAATCTTTGTCCGATGAATCCTTGGAAAGCAGCAACTATTAAGGATGAAGTACAAAAACTGCTCAAAATCAGTTTCATCTACCCCATTCAGTTGACTTAATGGGTCTCAAATCCTGTTCCGGTCAACAAAAAGAAGGAAACGATTCGTGTGTCTATGGAATTACGTGATTTGACTAAGGCCTATCCAAAGGATAATTTCCCCACCCCATTCATTGATCAGATTGTCGATGAATGCATGGGTTGCGAGGTCTTTTCTTTCATGGATGGTTTTTTGGGATACAACTAGATACAGATTAAGCCCAAAGACCAGCATAAAAAAACTTTTATCTGTCGATGGGGTACATTTTCTTATCAGAAGATGCCTTTTGGCTTGAAGAATGTTGGAGCCACTTTTCAGTGGGCCATGGCTTTTTCTTTCCATGACCTTAGACATATAGTCGAGGCTTATCTCGATGATTTAGTGTTACGATCTCATAAGAGAGTCGATCATCCTACACACCTCTAACTAATCTTTGAGCGATGTCGCTACTATCAGATTCTCTTGAATCCAAACAAGTGCAGTTTTTGTGTGACGTCAGTTCGTTTGCTAGGTTTCATAGTTTTGACAACAAGTATCATGGTCGATCCTCTAAAGGTTGAGGCGATAGTTCAGTTGCCTCCCCCGTGCATAGTTCCTCAACTTCAAAGCTTACAGGGTAAAGTGAATTTTCTTCGACGTTTTATCGTAAACTATGCCAAGATCACTAAAGGGTTCATGAGTTTACTAAAGAAGGGAGTCCCTTTCCATTGGGATGAAGCCACTCAATGCTCTTTTGAAGCATTGAAACGTGCCCTCGCATCTGCCCCTATGCTCCGGCCTCCTAATTATAATAAAGATTTCTTATTGTATTTGTATGTTGCAGAGTCGACCATCAATATGGTCTTGGTTCAAGAGGATGATCCTCTTGAAGAGCATATGATTTATTACCTAAGACGAGGCCTGGTTGGATGAGAATTCAACTACTCCCATGTTGAGAATATTGTGTTGGCAGCAGTGAATGTTGTCCAATGGTTCTGTCATTATATTCTTCTTCATAAGACCATCTTCGTTGTCGTTGTGAATCCATTTCAATATGTGCTGACACAACACGTCATCGATGTTGGGTATGTGTTATATTTTGTGCACGAGTACCAGTGTCTGAGCACCTGTGTTGGGTGCACAGGGGGGTTAGAGGGGGGTGCAGGGGGGCGGATCCCCCCGCACGGGGGTTCGGGGGCAGCACCCCCAAATTTTTTTTTTTGGGCCGACATATTTCCACCGGGCCAACATATTTCCGGGACCACATATTTCCGAGACCACATGATATTAGGTGGTTTTTTGGCACATGGTTTTTTGCCGATGGTTTTCTATTTCTGGTTAAGGAATTAGGGTTTTGGACTAATCCAAGTCATTGGGTTAGGGTTTTGGATGCCGCAGACTCCTATATGTATATTGTATTGTAAACAATGTAGAACAATGAATGAATATAATATATGCTGGTTTTCCCGGTTTGGGTTTCCAGGTGAAAAATCTTCGTGTAATGTTTGTGTTTTCCATTGTATATTTTCTGTTCTTTTCTGAATATCAGTTTGTAGTAGATATTGTACAAGGTTAGAATTAACATTTGGTATCAGAGCTTTATTGGCTTTAGGGCGATGCCTTTGTCATCAAGGGTTTGGCTCGGGACTGTGATAAGCCTTGTTATAGTGGGAGATCTGCGGTATTGTTTTTCAGGTGAAAAGAAATGGCAAGAAATTTGAAGATGGAGATCGAGAAGTTTAATGGGAAAAGCTTTGAGCTATGGAAGCTCAAGATGGAATATCTTTTGGTGGACAGAGATCAGTGGATCTTGGTAGATCCAGG
>SNQJ01S0045317.1:0-17278 GCA_010110895.2 Picea sitchensis | reverse complement strand
AGTCCAACTCCTTCCTAACAAGAGGTTATAGTCGAGGGGAGCATCGACTACCTCTACTTCGACACACACGGTCTTCCTTCCTAACTGCATGAGGAAAGAAGGAATGATACCATGTGGTTGGAACGTATGACCTTCAAAAGTGGTGAGGAGAGTAGGTGACGGAGACAAAATGGGCTGGCCATCCAGCTCTCTGTCTAGTTTTATCCAGTATTGAACGTCACGCATCTGGCAAGATGTTGTATAATAAACCAGACAGAGAATAGATGAGCTCAAACTGTTGAGCCCTCATGATGGTGTCTTCTTCAGAGAAAAATCTTGATGTCGCAACGTCTTTCGATAACTGTGGGACCAAAGACTTAAGGAACCACTCAAGTAGGAATTCTAGTGGGACTGGTACCTTGATTAAACTCTTCCAGCGTCTCCATTCCGGATGTGATAAGAGATATGGTCTGTTGTTGTATGTTCGAAAATGGCGAGCAGCTCTGTGCCAGCATCGTATCTCACAGGTAACTGGAAATGGTTCAGGAAAGCCATCACCAGTTCTTCAAAATAAGAGTATCTTGAGTGATCTAGCTCAATGTACCATTTCGCGACACTCCCAATGAGAGTACGTTGAAACAATCGCAATTGTATAGAGTCATATTTCAATGAATTAGATGAGCACCAAAGACAGAAGGTAGTCACATGATCTCCTGGATCTTCGTTAGGTTTGGCTTTGAACTTTGGAATGTTCGAAGGCAACTTCGTCGGCATAGGAGGCCAATGTGGATTGTGACAAATAGGGTCATTCAACAACCTTGTCAAATCTAGCAAGTGTAAAGTCGCCAGAAACGGTAGTTTGGGTTGCTGCTGATAACCTAGGAAAAACGGACCTGGAGTTTGACTGGCACCAGGTTGCCAGGAAACGTTTGGCTGCTAGCCCAGATTCTGGTAAAAACCATGACCTTGGACAACGTAAGGATTTTTCATATGTGGAGACATCATCGACTGATTTCCCAAATAGGACATAGATGGTTGGGCATGCATTATATTTGAAGGACTTTGGGAAGGATTACCCCATGCCGGTCCTGTGGGGATAGACATAGTAGTTTGTCTAGGGTTCCATTGATTGTGGAAAGAATTACCCCAGAGTGGCATTCTAGAGGAGGGAACGGATCCCTACCTAGAATTCCATGGTCCTGCTAGGTTTGCCCCCTGTGCAGGAATAGTACCCTACACAAGAGTAGATTGTCCAAAAATGGGGTTGCCCGTAGTCGGGAAAGCGGCTGAAGAGAAGGTGTTGTTACCAAACGTTTCGTTCAAAGAAAATGGTGTTGAACCTACCAGCATACTATCCGAAGGTGGTCCTTGACTCCTCGCTCCAAATAAACTATTGTGTGTAGGTTGTCCGGCGGATTACTGATGTGATCCACCGAGTAAAGGAGACGAAGGAGGGATATGACCTCCCCCGTAAGGAAAATCATTAAAAGGACCAGGAGTGCCCCCCATGTGACCTTGTAGAGGAGTGCTAGAGCTCCCTTCCCCCAGACCCAAAGTCTGTAAAGTGGAGTAGAAAAGTACAGGACTTGTACCTGAACTAGGCATCCCGTATTAGAACGGAGGGCCTATCGCACTAGGTGTGAAAGGGGTTGTGGCCGCCGCCAAAGATGGAATCAGACCACTATGCGAAGTAGGTGCGATCAAGCCCATGGTGGCTCGGACTGACAACGGTAGGTTAGGAGATGAAAGCTCTCCTGTGGTGACAATCGTGGTGGGAATTGAAGAATTCTCAGAAGGAGTAACAACATTTGTTTCCATTGTTGTGTGTGACACTATCTGGCACTCGTAAAATTGAATTGGTATAAGGAAAGGTGCCAAGAAATCAGTGGTTGGCGTTTCAACTGGGCCAAGAGAAATTTCTTCAAGGTCCAAAATGGTCGATTCCTCTGGGGTTTTTTCGAGCACAATGGTTTGTAACCCGTCACTTCAAAAGACCCTTGTTGGTCTAGCTTTCGCCTTAATGGTGGTGGGGGTGGCTCCAGTGTAACCGGCAGCAGGCCAAGAAGCCTTCATGACCGATGGATTTTGGGATCCTCCACTATGTGAGAAGATCCAAGACACTCTAAGGTAGTCTAAACATTCAAAAATAACACACACTAAAAAAAAAGTCCCTAAAAGATAAGACAAGCAAACACTAAATTAATTGGAAGAACAGTTACAATAACCAACACTAGAGCAACTTACCGGTGCAAGTGCAACTTGAACATGGAAGCACCCTCCAGGTATACTCTACAAAGTGTGGCCCGATGTCTGTCCTAGGTACCGTGGTATACCTCACAATCACCTGTGTATGTCCCTAAAAAGATTGGCAACTAGGTTTCCAACACGCGATCAGTCACCAGGCGGGTATCGTCGAAAGTCGGGTAGACCACAATGAGCAGGGTATCGAGCCCGAAACCTGTCAAGGGTATCGAGAGAAAATGTTTCGAAAGACAAATGAGGACCTCGAACGGATTCAAGACCCACAAAGCCATGTGGCAAATGCAAACGATGAAATCCCAAAACAAGCCCTCTATATGTGTTCTCCACTACGATTGGTCCAGCTTTGGAGGGGCTATCTCTACTACCTTTCTGCACGCGACCTCATTTTTATCCCTTGTGTTAGAGGGGGGTCCCAGATAACTTTCATGACACTGTACTTAGACACTCCCTATCTCAGACTCCAATGTTTGATTTTAAATGGCCTTGAAGAGTTTCCTCTCCCACCTAATCCAAGGCCCTAGTCCTAAACTAGTTAGTGAACCCTACAAACATAAAGGTCTAGTATATTTTAAATTTAGCGTTACTTTTATGGATTTTTCTTACGTCAAGGGGTATGAAGGTGAAACTGATGATGTGTAAAAGATGAAAGCAAAAAATGAATGAAAAAGCTGGAAACAAAACTTTTACTAAATGCAAAATTTCAACAACTTTTCAAAAGAAATATTTTTAATTTCTCTAAGATTTTGGACAGCAAACTCAAAGGATTTTCACTCGACTATGAGCTACTTATGATTTAAGTGAACTACAAAAAATTATGAAATAAAAGACTTTTCCCTGGCTAATGATGCAGAAACACACTCTTCAACCAACAAAAAATGAAAAGAGATTTTTATTTTATTTAAATGCTAGTAAAGCAAGAAAGGAAAAATATCGCCAAGCAAAAACCAAGAAAAACAATTATGGCCTAAATCGCAGATCGCAAAGAATCAGGTCAAAAATCACACACTAGCAATTTTCTTTAAAAACAATGACTCTTACACTTGTCTAAAAACCTTTAAAATTCTTTTTTTTTTATGACTACTTTTTAACTAAGAACAAGCAGGCTAAGGGTAAGATTAATCCTAAGCTACTGACTGCTCACACAGAGATTCAAACACCTGAGGGGAAAAATTCTTATCAAGGGAAAGGATGACTGCCTTACCCTCAACAAAAAGTATATTGCACAAGCACGTGACTGTTACTCAAATAGCACACGTGTGAACGCACGCTGGATAGAGACAGAGGGCGGGTACATGCGGTTTGACCTTGTATAGGCTGCGTGTATACCTAAATTCTGAGAAAAAATGAAAATAGAAAGACCAAACCAGGAAGAGACCACTGATATTGATAACCAGTAGCCCTTGAAGGCTTGGATACTCTTTCTAACAAAAAAAACAACTAATGTAAGGAAAAAATGATAAAGCAAAAACAATCTGCGATAGGACTACTAGCAAACAAGACTCAGACAGAATTCCAGAAAACCCCCTGAGAATGTGTGATTCTGACAGGGAAGAGGATGACTGCCTCTAAGGTTCTCTGAACTCTACACGCTACTGCTACCTCTACAGCTAGTGTTCACACGTGGGTTGTAAGAGGATAGGGCACGGGTACATGCGTGCAGACCTTGTGTAGGCCGCGTGCACCTCTGTGGGTCCCAAAAATCACAGTCAAGCAAAAGACAGGGAAAGCAAGAATGGAAAACCAGACTCCCTGCTAGCTCAGACCTTACAGAAACTAAAAGAAAAAACAGGCAAGAAAAACTAGTCTGTAAAACTACCCAAAAGCTAAATAAAATTTCAGGAGCCCTAGATAGTCTCCCCAGTACGGTTGCCAATTCTGTTGTTGGGAAAATCTCCCTATGGACTAGCAAATAGAGTTCAAACTTTGCATGCAGATATGACTGAATAGAAATTACTTTCTACCTTCATCCCTAGATTTAAATCCCATTTTCTTAGTAAATGCATGGAAAGATCAACCTACCTCGTTCCTGGCATTTGATGTCGATCCTCTGTTGTGCTTGATTACTTGTTCGCAATACTCCTTCCAAAGCTGACCTGCATCCAAGACAAGCAATAACTATGCATGCATACTACTTATATACTAACAGGTTAGAAATCCAAACATATACTGATCAAACTATAAACAATTCATAAATTGGGATGGGAAAATCATTTTCTTTATTACTTAGAATGAGTCAACTTACAAAAATTGAGACCGGCCACCGCTCCTTGAACCTGATCCTGGGCTCCTCTTCTTTTGTCCTTCAACTACTTTGCTTTGAATATCCTTTGGCACAAGGAAAGGATAAAGGGTTGGGACAATGGGAATACGTAAATGGGCAGATTTTCTTTGCTATATTTTTCCTCCCCCAAATGGGAACCCTACCCCTTCTTTTATAGGCTAGAAGGAGCTAGGTATTTGGATGAACCCTCGGCCATGCATGGCTGGGAGTTTTAGTTAACTCACCCATAGCTTTTTGTTTCGTCGGAAAATTTCCTTTTTTCATGCTTTTTTCGGTTCACGCGGGCTGTTTTGGGTCAGCCAGCATGTACATGCGTGCAGTAATGGATTAGGGTGTGTGGGCCTTTATAAAAGAGGATTTTCAAAGAGTTGTTCAGCAGTGCTTTGGCAAATAAGGGATATGAGTTGGCCTGATGCCAGGTAAGCATGTGTGGTGTAATTTAGGGTTATAACAATGGGGCTAGATCATCGAAGTACTTGTGGAGTAGTGCATACCTTCCATATGTGTTCAACAATAATCCTTTGTATTCTCAAATGTTAAACAGGTGTACTCAACCCATAGAGTAGTGCATGGTAGCTACATGTCTCTACCTCTTAAATTAATTTTATTTAGTGCATCTAATATGATTTTTTTCATAGAAAACTAATGATATAATTGAAACCATCAGTGATATGCACTATATACAGTGGTTGAAGTTGATCTTGTGGTGTTTTGTACTAGTTATGATAATGGAAAAACACTGAAGAACCTACCTCCAAAGCTGGGTGCAGAGTTGGATCGAATGGTCGCACATAGGTTTGAATCTGAGTTAAAATATAAGTTTAATGTGGAAAAGGTTAAAAAAAATATTTTAAAAGGTGGGGTGGTTGTGAGCCCCCCTTTCACTCTACCTTACCTCAACCTCACAAAGTTTTAATGTTAAAGAGTATGGGGTGGGAGGTGGTTGGTCACGTCACCTCCTCACTTTACGTTACCATATTATAATTTAGGAAGGGGGGGCGTGGACACCTTATAACCAAACCTCGAGGAATTTAAAACATGAAACTATTTCACCTCCAACCCACTTACCATATCATATCAAATGTTTGTGTATCGACATCATAAGCTTGTTTGGGAGCGGTGTATCATTGTTGATGGTCTGATTGTGGCCGATGTATCAACACGTGAAACCTTATCAACACTGCAATGTATATCGGCATGTAAAATCTGATCGATCATCGTAGCACGTTATTTCATCTGGTTTTATGTGCAAATGGTAAGGGCTTGTTAAGCATAAGTTTGGTTTAATATTGGTGGGAAAGGGGGAGGCACATGGGTTGGGCCCTCCCCCCCATGTAGTGTGCCTCCAACCAATGCGGCACGATTGGCCATAGGGCCCCTCTACCCTCCACGTTGAAACCACCAATGAACCATTATATGATTTGAATTTAATATTTGATTTCCATTAAATTATTTCCCCTCTTTATTTTTTATTTAAATAATTTTAAATTAAAATTATTCCAATTTAATTTTAAATTAAAATTATTTAAATTTAAAATTTTTGAAATTTAAAATAATTTGCATTAAAAGCATTTTTCCCAACCCAATTTGGTGCATTGGCAAGAAGCCAGGGATGTTAATTGATTACCTTCTTGAAGGAGATTTTTATTGAGAGTATGAAAATTTTGACAGTTCCTCGTAATGTTGTTTCAAATTTCTAGATGTAAATTTTGTATGGAGTTTTTGAAATGTTTGATTGAGGTGCCATTTTTTGTGATGCAGAGAGTGCGAGGATAGTTTTTTAGTGAGAGGGAATACCATTTCGTTCGATCATTTCAGTGATGTCGCAGTTAACGAGGTTGGTTGGGCATGGAATCCTAGGCGATCGTTGTGACACTTATGAGCCTCATATTTTCATTTTGTTACTTGCATTGGAATCGTAATCGTGTAATTCATACAATTCTCCTACTTCAGGGATTAAAAGTACACTTTGACCAATGCCAAAAAATTTCGAACAAAGGCATTTTTAATGAAAGTCTGGGTCTCGGTCTTGCTGCTGCTTTGCCCAAATTCAACTCCATCAATTCCTTTGGAACCTTTGTTATATAGGCTCTTAATCCATCCACTGGACCTAAGTTCATATATCAATGGATCAAAAATATAATCCCGCAAAAACAACCAATTGATGTTTGGAGCACTTAACATTGTTCAAGAGATGGGAGGGCCAATTCTTCTCTGAGATGCAATTCAGAGCCAGTGTAAGTCATGTGGATGTTTCAATTGACCCACCCAACCATAATCAACACTTCATGATCAAGGTTAGTCATAAGATCAAAAGGTGCAAAATATGCATGCAGGTACAATATGAAAAATGAAAGTTGTTGGCAATAAAAACAGACTTTCTTAGATTATGATAATACTCAATCATGTCTGCAACGTAGATTAAAATCGGTAGGAAATCAAAAACATTTCTTAATGGGTGCAACAAAAAGGATCGGATCTAAAGGAAAAAGGAGAGACCTCAAGACGTGAGCGTCTTGATGACACAGTCTATGTTAGTGAGAAAAGGAAGATCATCAATTTCCCTTCTAACCTCACACATTAGGGGGCATCTGTTATAAAACAATTTTCCACACCAATTGAATTGTGAGATGGCATAGTCTGTATCCCTAAATTGAAAGGTTAAATCCTAAGTTTCCTCATCAAAGTCTTAAAAAAAATCATTTTTAGTGTCATTCGTGGGTCACCTATGTATAACTTGCAGATGTTCGTGAGTTGCTAGTTTACAACTCACGGATGCCCTAAAAAATTATGAAAAATAAAATAATTCCATATTTTCGAGTGGGGATTTTGGTTGGGCTCGTTTCCCAACCTCCCTGGGCCCATACTAATCAACGGAATTCAACCTCCTTAACCTCTTGAGGATGATATAAAGGAACCTTTGGGGACATGGATGAGGAGGAAAACCTAGGTGTAAATTTATGTTGAAGAAATTGAAAGTCTCCCTATTCCCCTTCATCCTCTGAGTAAAATCCCCTTGACCTGGAACCCTTGTTCCAATATTCCTTCCTTTCCACTATATGACCATAAGGTGTGTTCCTATCCTTATTGGGTTATCCAAGGAAGGGAAACATTGTTGAGTGATGCTTGAAGGACCTTTTGGTGGAACCTGGGCGGTTGGCTTCGAGGCAGTGTCAGTGGTTGGAGTCAGGTTGTAACCACTTGCTTTTACCGTTGCTAATAAAGAGTTTTATTTTCCCCATACTTGTGTAGTATTTGTAATATCCCAGGTAGAACCCCAGTTGTAATTATGAATTGTAAACATGTTTGATAGGTTGGTGAGCTGAGTTATAATAAGCTAGAAGGCTTATGTGTGTAATTATGATTTGTAAACATGTTTGATAGGTTGGTGAGCTGAGTTATAATAAGCTAGAAGGCTTATGTGTTTATTAGGCTGGAGCCTATATGCTAAGGCCATTAAGCCTGATTTTGTATATGTAAATACTCACATCATTAAATACAATTACATCGTTGTGTGTAGACAGGACATGAAGAAAGAGTTATGGGGGACTAAGCTCCACTAGGTAGGGAAAGGGAGGGGCTAAGCTTAAGATATTAAACCCAAGAGAATAATATATAATTATTATTCTAAAAGATGTAAAGAGGATATTAATTACCCTAAGCTCCTTTAGGGAGGGGAACGAGTTCCAAGTGGGGGGGAAATCTGCTCCCTGAGAGACAAGTGTCATCCAAAATGCATGCAGTTTTATGGGGGTGCTCTCACTAGTCTTGGGGGGATTCTCACCATTCAGATGATACTCACCATTCTCTCTTTGTTGGCCAGGGTTTTTCCCCATTCACGTAGACACTGAGCAAGCACACAGTTAGTCATCTTGTTTGCCATTATTGAATTCCTCAACCACCTAAACCTCTGCTACAAGACGAATTTGATACCCTCATTGTACCTGCACCTGTGGGTTGCCTGCATATTTTCCTATTAGTACCATTTACCCACGTCCAGTTTTTGTTGTTGCCATCACTGTGCCCCTGTGTTGAGGAAGTGAGCTCTCCTGGAGCAAGTCCAGTAGTAGCTATAGAACTATGAGAATTCCGGGTCCAGCCTGTTGTTGAAGCCTTGAAAAGGGAGGTGAAGTAGCCAATGGACTGTGTGACAGTGAAGGTGTACACTCCTAGGGTGGAACAAGCATGTGGGGAATGAGAGTCTATGAGCTATGGGTGTAAGTGGCTCCTTGGAGGAAATCTTTCCTGTTGTACTGTGAAACTTCCTGTTGTCCCTGCCTAGCCTAGGAATCCCTTGTCGGTGGAGTTTAGTCCCAGCTCGGGGGTGACCCACTATTGAGAGTGATGAGAAGTGTGGTCTAAGGCTGGGAGGTTCGTGGAAGGTCTGCACGCAATTGGTGTACTTCAATTAAAACATAAGTACCATTTCCAAGTTTGGTTACATGTTTTGTATTTATATATGTTATTATATTTATGGGTTTTTCCTGTGATCATTGCATGCATGCTTTTACTATTATTTCTGCATTATGTTGTGTGATAGAAGAATGTAAATCAATTGTTAATTTGTATGTATTATTGTTGCTTCCACATTAATCTATGTATGAACATAATGTTTATATCTGGTTAAAAATTGCATTAGATATATATACTATGTATATTTGAGCATGATAGTTTTCTAGAGTAGACATGGCCCGACCTGGGTGGTCGGGGATGTCACAAATTGGTATCAGAGAGAAAAGTATGTTTAAGGAGTGATGTTGCTTGGCCTTTTGGTGGCCGGCGATGTGACAAATTTGTATCAGAGCCATGGTTTCAACACTGATCCTGGATGGGCCAAGAAAGTGGAAGTTGAAGAAAAGGTTTTTGAAAGGAATTGTTATCAAAATGGAAAAAATTGAAGTTTAGAGCCCAATTTTCGATACTGAGCCTAAATTGGGTCGTATAAGTCATTATGGAATCAAACGCTCAAATAAAATTGTTGTCAATAGGGATAAAATTTGAATTTCAGAGCATCCCAGAGTGCCAAGAGAACACCTTGGCCATGTTTGGAAGCTCAGGAGGTATAGCAGTTCAAGAAAGGCAATAGAGAAAAGATATTGCAGTAATCATGGGTTTGGAACCGCAAGGTTTGAAGTTGGGCCGCAATATATGCGTAGGGGAAAGGGAAATTTTTTCTAGCCATCACATCTGGAAAAAGGTGCATGAGAGTTAACCTCCAAAGTCCTTAGGACTTCGTAACTTCGATGAATTTTATGAGTTAAAGAGCCAAAGGGGTTGAAGCGTCGAAGCTCTGAAATCCTGAAGTGGATCTACACCGCAGATCCGGGGAGAAGTGATTGACCTTTGGATCGGCTGAAGACAGATCAGAACCATTAGATCAAGCCAAGAGAAAGGGGTAAGGAACAATAGTGAAAAACATATCTCAACCGTCAGATCTGCATGCAAGTGATTGTAAGACGTAAATCTCACATCAATTCAGGAGTTTGACATTCCGGAGAAACAAAGTATTCTAGTGTGAAAATTGTCGAAGCCCGAAGTCTCGAAGTCCAGAGTTAATCCGGATTGTTAATCAAAAAGGGGCACTTGTCGACAAATCAACATATTCAGGAGTTTGGAATTCAGGAGAAGAAAAGTATGCTAAGGTGAAAACTCCCAAAGTCCCGAAGTCCGGAGTTAATCTAGACCATTCATCAAAAAGCGAAACGTGTCAACAAATCAACGTATTCGGGAGTTCAGCATTTGGGAGAAGAAAAGTATGCTAAGGAGGAAACTCCTGAAGTCCAGAGTTGATCTAGACTGTCCATCAAAAGGGACACGTGTTAGAATATCAGTTTGTTTGGGAGTTCAATGTTCGAGAGAATTGGAGTGTGCTATTGTGAAAAGTCCCAAAGATCAAAGTCCCAAAGCCAAAGAAAAGAAGTGGTGTTGCATGATGACATCACCAGTGGTGATGTGAACCATTCCTAGGCATGCCACGTACCACCACCTTAATTTTTTACCACTGTAACATGTGGACCCCGAAAAGTAAAGAATTTTTGGAGTTCTGCATTCGAGAGAATTGGAGTGTGCTAGTGTGAAAATTCCCGAAGACCGATGTCCCAAAGCTAAACAATAGAAGTGGTGTGGCATGATGACGTCGCCAGTGGTGATGTGGACCCTTACTAGGAATGTCACATGCCACCACCTTGATTGTTGATAGTTGTACCATGTGGACCCTTCCTAGGCATGCCACGTGCCACCACCTTAATTTTTTACAACTGTACCATGTGGACCCAGGAAAGTAAAGAAGTTTGAGAGTTCGGTGTTCGGGATAATTGAAGTGTGCAAGTGTAACATATTCTAAAGCCCAAAGTCCCAAAGTAACATGGCCTGCTGATGTCACCAGTGATGACGTGGACACATGGGATGTGTGCCACGTGTCAGTGAGTTAAGAACCTTTGGAAGATAGAAACGCTAGTTAGAACGTGACACGTGTCACCCGTCATATTGGGCCACGTGTCTGGTTCTAGTATTCCACCACGTGGCACTCTTCTTGAGCATGGTTAGTGGGGGACCTGATGGTCACAGGGGATGTGTGGCGTCAGATCCCAAGGTCCGGAGACTTGACACTCCGGAAGAAATGGTTCATGATGGAATGGGAGGAAGAAATCCCTGAAGTTTCATAGCACCGAAGTAATGTAACGTGATGACGTCCCAGGGGTGACGTGGAAGTATTCAGAGATTCGTAGTTCAGGATTTTTGTGGTGTGTAGATGTGAAATCCTTTGAAGTCCCGGAACCCTGAAGCTACAAATTCCCAAAGAACAGAGGGTCAGAGTTAATATTGATCATTGATCAAGAAACGACACTTGACAATAGATGCAGGAGTCTCGAGACTTGGCACTACGGAAAGATTGAGAGTATGGACAATCTAGAAACCCCGAAGCCCCGAGTTCCATAATAAATATCATTTGTTGGATGCTGGGAAGCCAAGGACCATTGATCCACCCCACTTCACGAGTTCTCCAGTGCAGCACACCGAGAGATTTGTTGTGATATGCTTTGGAAACCAATCGCAGCCCGGGGTCTCAAAGTTCTTGTCCTTCGTGAATTTTCCAATTCAATGTTTTGTGATGTTTGTAATGTGCAGAAAGAGAAACCTCTAAAGTTCCAGAGCCCCAAGGTCTCGAAGCTCCAGATAAGTTCCTATCAAACTAGTGTTTGGTCACAACCGATGGTCACATGATATTGGGCGCCAAAGAAAGAGGGCTAGTGCCCAGAAATTGTTTTTGTTAGAACAAAGAAGGGCTTAGAGATAGATCATGTGGGGTCCATGATTGAACAGACCTCCATAGAAAGAAGTAAAGAAGGTATGTAAAATTGAAGAGAGGATCCAACAAGGATCCAAGAGCCAATTCGAATCTGTGAAATAAAAAAAGTTGTACAAAGATCACCTTCCAGAAAGCACAATTGTGCAAACAGTTATAACTTTATGCTCTGGATTTTGAATTGAACAAGGAGGCACTCATTGGAAAGGTCTTGGAAAGAGGATTCTAGGTATTCAGCCATCTGTGATACATGATAATGCATGAACCATAATTTCATATGGAGATGCAATGAATGGGAATAAGGAAGGAAGGTTTTATGGAATATGAAAGAGTTTGGAGATAAGATGTGACATCTCCAAGGATCAGTCCCGCAGTTGGAGATAGAACCTCCATTATTGCTATTAGAATGTGTGGTAGAAGCAAGGCATGAAGGTCATCAAATATGACATGACAGAAGTTGAATATGCATGTCAGAAGGATAAATCAAGTTTCTTCAATAAATAAGTTGGTGTTAACTAACCAAGATTACTCAGAGAACATGACTGGAATTATAATGTGTTCATGCAGGAGATGGATCAGAGGAATCCAAATAATAATGGAATGTTGAAAATTAATATCATCATAATATGTGGTTGCAAGTATGAAAGGTACACAAGGAAGGACTCCTAGATGGAGTCAAGTCCATGAACATCCTAAGATAATGGAAGAAGAATTCATGAGGTAGATATCAATTCAAGAATAATTTAAAAGTGAAATGATTTCTTAAGAGAAAACAAAAAGTAACCAGGAAGAAAATGGTTCTATGCATGGGTTTGAATACAGAGGAGATGGTGCCTAATAAGAATACATATTAAGTGTCATAGAGTTATGAATGGAAACAAAGAGGTTGTAGGTATCACTTGAAGCTATGATGGTAAGGTAAAAAAGGTACTTTGAGTTAATTCCATGCAGATAGAAAAGGAGGCATATGTGCATCCTTGCATTATGCTAGAGATTGGCTAGGAAAGTCAAGTCAAGTTTCAGGCTAGTTGGAAAAGAGAAGAGAAGAGTACAAGAAAGCCTCAAGTACTAAAGTATTCAGTCAGGAAAGGGTTGAAGGAGTTCAGTTCCTAAGAGTAACTGGATATTGAAGATCCAAAGTCTATAAGACAACATGTTTGGAATTATAATTCATCCAAATATGAGTTAGGATAGTAGGAGCTAGGGAATAAATTAAAGTTGAAGGTTAATATCAATTGAGCATTGGATGTAAATGCAAAGGGAAGCCAAGGGTGATTGGCTAGAAAGTGCTCGGGACAAAAATAATCATGTACAGTGGCTACAATGAGAGCGCAAGAAGATTCTAGAATCCGAGAAGAATTAAAGAATTTTGGGACCAACAAGGGAATGTTTTATAGGGAGAAAGAAATTGCTGCAATTTCTATGGCAACAAGTATGTTATGGCTTGCTAGGACAACTAAAGAAACAAAAAATTCTTGCATGTTTGCAAAGTGTTGTTGATGATGTTGTTGCATATAGAAGGAAGCAACAAAAAGCTAAAGTGTTGATTATAAGTTTGATAAAAGAAGTATGAAAGCTTCTATTGTCATCAACTAATTAGGTAACATAAAATTAGTTTAATGGAAGCTATGTAGGTAAGTATTCTCTTTTGAAATTATGTTACATAATTGCCAAAGGGAAATTCAGGTAAGATTTTCCCAGATTGAATTTTTATGATACACGAGATAATATTATTTGAATGTATCAACATGAATAAGATACCACTAGATGTGGTAAATGCTAGAGGCCTGTCATAGTTATCAAATATTTTTTAACTTTTGAATGCACACACTAACATAGTAGAATGTCATGTTAATTTGGTTATGAGGTAATAACCAAAGAAATAAAAGATAAGAACTTGTTATAGGAATGAATGTCAGTAAAGCTAGTCATGTATGAGACCAGAACAAGGTTGGATATGGGAAGGTTATGAACCACACAAGTACTAAAATCTTCCTACCTTTCAATAAAACTTGGACTGTAACCTTTTTGCTAACACTAATGAACACCACAAAATTATTCTTGGTGTAGTGTTCAGGTCGAAAAGGAAGGCATCTAATTAATTGGGAAAACAATAGGAAGTGTGTGGAGAATGTGTCAGGACATTGGCCATAATTCAAAGTTATGGATGGTGAGATACATGACTGAGATAAAGAGAATTTTGTAATTCAATGCAAGATGCATTGAATAAATATGCATCGAGAATTGCACTCATGCATAGTAAGTGATAGAATTGTATACTTGAATGCATTTGTTGAATGTGTTTTGTAAGTACATGCATATATGTTATTGCATGGAAATAATTGTTACTAACAACTGTAATGTTGTTAACTCATGAAGTTAAGTACATTTCAAGAGTTGTTAGATATTGCAACAGAAAAGTTGAAAGTCAAGTAGTCACGTAAGCATTGACTACAGAAAAAAAATTGTTCAAAAAAAAGAAAAAAGAAGAGAAGTAATGAACTTACAGATATTAATTATGAACATGCATATGCATAGAATGATGAGTTATTCTATTTTATTAAATTGTTTGGTAATTATGATTGAATTGCTAGGTGCAGGCAATTCTAAGATCACTGCATATGGTTTTGTACATATTACAATTGAATTATGATGTACATGAAATACTAACAATTGTTGGTTCTATGCAAGAGGAAGCATTGCAGAAAAAATGGTATGCAGTTTGGTTCTTGTGGAAAACCACCAGGAAGGCTGCACTCCTGATATGGAAACAAACAAGAAGAATTATGAAATAGAATGTCATGTTTTGCGGAAAAGTTGAATTCCTTTTTGAACTAAGTTTGAGTTCCTAAATGAATTATTTTATGTTCTCTCATGATAACTGCATGTGGGTGATGAAGATGAGATGATGTTGATTAAAGTTGGAATGTTGACTACAAAGAGTAGCTCAGGGAAGATGTTGATTAGAGACAACAGATCTTACCCTGTGGATCCTTGATGGAGTTGGGTGTGTGTACACTTCTCCTTGGGTTTCCTTGGAGAAGGTTGGAACCCTGGAGGGAGAAGTGTGGGGATAGGTTCCTCGGTATGAGTCCTGGAGGGTACCTGGAGACCTCTGAGGGAAGTTGGAACTCCTGGAGCCATGATTCTCTGAGAATTCATGTCTGGTATGTGTTGGAGCCCTAGAAAGAAGGTGCATACTACCTTGGGTTGTATAGGCATGTGGGGAATGAGGGACCGTTGGTTCGAGTGTTGTTGAGGTTTGGTACCTTGGCCTAGACCATGTTGATACAAATTGTGGACTGTGGCTATCTTGGGAAGCCATTGCCCTGATGGAGTCATAGACCTACTCAAGGGTGGAAGGTCTTCTCAATCAAAAGATAAGTATCAATTCTCTATTCATTGTATGTTGTGTATCTTGTATAAAGGTTATAATGTTATTAGAATTGCATGTATATTCTAATGTTTCTTCCAAATGAATAGGTGTATGAGTAGAGTGTTTACGTCTATGGAGTCATAGCCCCTATTGAGAATGTATCAACAGTGAGATTTAAGGCTGGGTGGAACGTCGTGGATCCACAGCCAGTCGGTGCTTTCAATGAGGTTTAATTGAAGCATGTAATAAGGAACAATGAGCTGAATGATTTCTTGGAGAAGGTCTATGGAATAGAAAAATTGAATTTCAACTGCAGTATGAACACCAGAATTGGTGCTTGAAAGTAGAGAACCAGGTGGATAACAAGCTTCCAATAGTTAAAGCTTGGAGCTTTTTGAATAATTTTTGAATTGTATATGTATAAACAAGTTGCACTGAGGACAATGCAAAAACAAGGGGAAGGGATTGTAATATCCCCAGGTAGAGCCCCAGTTGTAATTATGAATTGTAAACATGTTTGATAGGCTGGTGAGATGAGTTATAATAAGCTATAAGTATTATGTGTTTATTAGGCCGGAGAGCCTACATGCTAAGGCCATTAAGCATGATTTTGTATATGCAAATATTCAAATCATTAAATATAATTGCATCGCTGCGTGTAGACCGACCATGAAGAGAGAGTTACAAGGGACTAAGCTCCACTAGGTATGGAAAGGGAGGGGGCAAGCTTAAGATCTTAAACCCAAGAGAATAATATATAATTATTATTCTAAAAGTTGTAAAGAGGATATTAATTATCCTAAGTTCCTTTAGGGAGGGGAACAAGTTCCAAGTGGGGGGAAACATGCTCCTGAAGAGCCAAGTGTCATCCAAAATGCATGTAGTTTTATGGGGGCGCTCTCACCAGTATCAGGGTGGATTCTCACCATTCAGATGATACTCACCATTCTATCTTTGATGGCCAGGGTTTTTCCCCATTCACGTAGGCACTGAGAAAGCATGCAGTTAGCCATTTTGTTCCCCATTGTTGAATTCCTCAACCACCTGAACCTTTGCTACAAGATGAATTCGATACCCTCATTGTACCTGCACCTATGGGTTACATGCATATTGTCCTGTCGGTATCATTTCCCCAAGTCCAGTTTCTATTGTTTCCATCACTGTGCCCGTGTGATGAGGAAGTGAGCTCTCCTGGAGGAATTCTAGTAGCAGTTACAGAACACTCATAATTCTTGATCCATCCTATTGTTGAAGCCCTGGAAAGGGAGGTGTAGCAACTGATGAACTATGTGACAGTGGAGGTGTACACTCCTGAGGTGGAAAAGGCATGTGTGGAATTGTTATAACCCAAAATTTCTCTACATATGCATACATGACCTTTGGCCGTCTTACTTTCATTTTTTGCCAAACCATCACTAAGTTGCTCTTCTAAAAAACCCTTTTTTTGAAGATGTACACACCCTGCACCAATACTGCCCACGTACATATGCTTTTTGCACCACTACATCCCACATACGTACGCATGTTTCACCACTAAAACCCGCATATACTTGCAAAATTTGCAAAAAATAAAAGGTTGCGAGGAATTCGTTGAGATTACGGGAAGTTTCCCAACTAATCCACTGCCTATATCCTGTAACCCAACCGAATAACCATCCTTTTGTCATATAAAAGAGGTGTTGGGGTCTCATTCCACATCTAGACATAAGAACAATGAAACTTTTCATGTTTCAGATCCCCTCCTTGCCCCAAGTAATTGCAGCCCTTTTGTGATAATTTCCTCAGAATTCCCCAATTCGCCCTTCTTCCTCCATCAGAAACCCATTCACTTCCCAAGAAGAGATATGAATGTTGTGAGTAGAATCCATACAAAGGTGCACTTGGAGCTTGGTGAAGAGGATCCCAGACCAGGTTTGTGGAGTAGTAGCCATCTTTGGTTGTAAAAGGTATAATCATTGAATTATCAATAAGATAAGTATTTTTCCTCTCCCAAATCATGTCATATTGAATGCTTTTTTAATGATTTAGGTTTTAATGTTATAACGTCTAACCTTGATTTGTATATGAATTTCAT